>LOEQ01014708.1:0-17312 GCA_001685075.1 Bramus lutescens
AGAGTCAGGGAGATGCCATATAGCTGCCAAAAGAGCTGGACACCAGAGAACTTTAATGGTAAAGCATGAGCCTTGTAGTAAAATACAGAATAATAGGAATGGGTTAATTTAAGATGTAAGAGTTAAGTAACAAAAAACCTGAGTTAATAGGCCAGGCAGTATTTTAATTAATACAGTTTTGTGCAATTATTTTGTGTTTGGGTGACTGGAAAACGAACAAGCAGTCTCCAGTCTACAGTTGTCTTAGAATTGAAGTCGGACATGTTATTCTAGTACTGAAACTGTACCTCAGATGAAAAGTATTTTTGATACTTTTAATATTGTTTAGAATAAAATGACATGTTATTACTTCAATAAGTCTAAATGTGTTTTTATTCCATGCAAACCCTCCTTTTTTGACTCTCACAAGTGAGATGGCTCATTCCTCTTGAAACCTCTGTGATTGTGCATTTGTGAGAAGCCACTTGTTACCCATGACACATGTGGAAGTTTGAGGAAAACCCTGGTGTTCAGTTGGCCTTTATCTTCCACTTGTTTGATACAGTGTCTCTTTGCTGCTCATTGTCAAATTTACCAGGCCCACTTTTACAATTTTTTCAAACAATTATTGTATCTATAGAATCTGCTCCAATTTGGTGTCTATATTTCAGTTAAAACAGGTCCTCACAATGGAAATGTTTTCATTAAGTTATCACCTCAAAAAGTCTCTAGTGTCCCTCCTTTGTATTAGGACAAAGAGAATACATCTCTTTTCATTTCTGATGTGGATGCATCCCTGGTGCCTGCTCATGTTAGTGTCATTATGCAGCACCTGTCTTACTCAGGCGAACCTGCACTGTGTTTCTTGCTTCTAGCCTCGTGCCATTTCCTCTCTAACTCACCATCCTTGAATTCACTGTCTAGTCCCTCTTCCACTGCTGCCCCAGTATACATATTACTTACACCCACTCTTAAGATGTCAGCAGAAGTCATGTTTGTTCAGGGTGAACTCTCAGCTCTAAGACAAGATCTGATGTTGTTGCATATCTTTTTGCACATGGTACTTACTCTTCACGGAAGTTGTCACATCTTAAAAACCTTCCTCCACTTGGAACTTCTTTAATGTTCAAATTTAATATAATTTAATATAATGTTTAAACCTCCTACCAGAATCTTTGCTGTTTGTGCTCTTTTCTGTTATTTCAAGATCTACCAAAAATGGCAGGTTACCAGCCCTCTAAAAATATGTTGAATGAAAGAATCAGCAAATAGTTGAACCCTTTGAATTGCTACACTGTACTTAATTATTCATTGTTCTAAGGTTTGTTTTTTATCCTGGGAATAAATTCTAGAAGATCTTCCATCTATTAATGAGGAAGATTAATCTCAAAGATTTCCAATTATTTATTGTAGGGAGATACAGATGATGGCAACTCTACTTGATATGTAAATAACAAGATGTGTATGACAGTAAAAGGTTCATAAAATATTATAAAATTATATATGAAATATCTACTAATATATGTAGATACTATATATTATAATGTTATATATAGATATACATTAATTTACGTCTGTGTTAGGTAATGATAAAGCTAAACAAACATGTACATCTGAGATGGCTTTGCTGGAGATGACAGTTTGAATAAAGTCTTGTTTGGCTTGATAGCTCTTGTTGTTGACATTCTGACTAGAAGCATGCTGAAACGACAAGGACAAATACTTGGAGTCCAGATTTGAGATGACATCTGTATCAAGAACACTGGTTTTGGGAGAGTCAAGCTTCTTATTTGTGACTTGAAAAACTGAGCTACTAGATCTGCCATTTTCTTTTAGCTTTATAATGTGATTTCTTTTAGTAGGGTGACAGTTCTATGGATGGAGTTTTCAAGTAAATAGAAGGTAATTTAAAAAGTGACAATGGAAGTGATTGGGAAGGCTTCTATTAAATATCACAATACAATGTCCCTGGAAAACTCACTTTTGATATTACTTCATGTTTGATAACTAAAAAGTTTGACAAATAGAGAAAATGATTCCACCCTATTAAAATGATTAGAATTTTCTAGAATATGTTAAAAATAAATTTATAGATATTTATCATTGGTTATTTTGATTAATCAGACAATCTCTCAGATAAATATAATGAATGAGAAGGTGAGTGTCTATTGAACAGGCACTTAGACTCCTAGTCCGTTAAGTTTCAGAAACTATGAAATATAAAGACCAGACAGACAATTAAAAACCAAGTGAAATTACTGAGGAATGAAATTGAGAATTGTTTTATATTTGAAATGAGAGCCATGCTGACTGAATACGATCAAACTTGGAGTTTTTCAATAAAGTTGGCAAAACCAAAAATGAGTTTTCATTTTTATAAAGGCTTAAGAACCCCCAAAGCATGAACACACTAAGAACAAAACTGACTGTGAATGTATTTTAGATTTTATAAATTTTATTTAACTTAGTGAGCATTCATATATTGTCCCTCCTTCTGACATGTGAATTCTGGGATTGTCCCTCCTTCTGACATGTGAATTCTGGGATCAAAGTCAGTCATTAGGCTCAGTGGCCCCTCTAACCACTGACATCTCACTGGCACCTGTCTGTGATTTTCTATTTTTAGTAGATGCAAAGACCTTCTCACAATTTTTAGTTTTTCATGCTTTAGAAATATTAATTGAATTTTTTACTCTAATTGAATGAGTAGTCCTTTCCATAGTGTATCTATTCATACCTGCCTATGAACTTATGTTCACTGACCCAAGAGCATGAATGTGACATATCTCATTGGCATTAAGGATATAATGGAACTTGGAGTATAACTAAGATTGTGACAATTGTTAACAATGTTGGTTCTTTGAAGGTGTGTTCCCATGCTAGTATTACTCTGCTTCTTATGAGGAAGCTCAGTGACTGAGATATCCAGGTATTTGATAGCTGCATATATCATATATAGGTCGGGAGTTAGGAGACAGCTCACAGAAATAATGAGGAGCTAGATATCCAATAGTCATCTTAAAACCATTTATCTGGAGAGAGTCATATGGCAGCCAGAAACTGCATTGAAGATGAAAAAATTAATGCAACATGTAAATATTATTAAAGACAAAAATTTGCATGAAATGACAATAGCACAAGAGATTCAACAGTGGTTGGCAAGATCTATGTATTAATATGATGCCCAGTTCAAATGTATAGAAATAGAATCATAAAATAGATGAAAAAAATCCATGTGGCTATCACCGTAAAATATGTTTAAAAAATGAAAATAAAAAATAGCACATTGAGTTTTTAAATCAGTGAAAGAGAGGTATAGATGGATGTCAAGTGAGACTCGGGTACTTTGCATGTGACTTATATGCACAGTAATGATATCAGCACTTTTGATGTCTACTCATGTGATAATTGCTCTATGAATTTTCTCTCACCTCATGTATGCTAAACATATACTTGTTCAGAAAGAAGAGGGTAAGAAACAAGTTTCCAATTATTTAAACTTTGCATATTATATATTTATTCCTAAATTCCAAAATATTGGTCTATGTTAGGACTATTGTGTCTCTATGTTGATAAGCAAACACTCAGATAGAAGGACAGGACATCCAATGGCTATGTTTGCCACCTTCTTCTATCTTCTCTCTCTTCATAAAATCTTTCCTAATTGCAGTCATGTGAAAGGTTTCTTTTTGTTGATTTTTTTTTGTTTTTGTTTTTCTTTTTCTTTTTCTAAGACAAGATTTCTCTGGGTAGCCCTGGCTATCCTGGAGCTCACCCTGTAGACCAGAGTGATCTTGAACTCAAAGGTCCTATTGCCTCTACCTCCTGAGTTCTGGGATTAAAGGTTTGGCACCAGTGTCCAGTAGAAAGGTTTCATAAATGAAGTAACAGTGGGAGCAAGTTGAATAATGCATAACACAGCAATACTTAAATATAGGCAGAGTTTTCTGTGCTGTGGTCACTTCCCAAATAACCAACATAGAGATTCAATATTAATTACAAATGCTCATCTGATAGCTCAGGCTTGTTGCTAGTTAACACTCACACTTAAACTAACTCACATTTTTTAATCTATGCTTTTCTCTGTGGCTTGATATATATTTTCAGTACAGCATGCCCATTTTTCTCTTTCTGTGCCTGCCAGTGACTCTTTCACTCTGCCTTCTTCATCCCAGTATCCTCAGTTTGATTGTTCTGCAGAATTTTATCCTGCTTTGCTGCAGACCCGCCAGCTTCTTTATTAATAAATGAGAGTAATACATACTCACAGTGTACAGAAGGATTATCCCACAGCACCTAAGCATTTGGTGCTGTGTTTCCCAAGTGCAATGTAAGCCATGGGGCAACTGAATGAATGGACTTTATAAGTAATGGATTTTTTGAAAGAACTTTAGAATAATCTAATTTTAGAATTATAATCTGATTTTCTACTTTAGTTGAAACCCCTACTACACTGATAAAAATAAACAGAAATTCAGAAAGAGATGAAATTCATGAGAAATAAGAATTCTGTCAGGTCTTGAACAAGGGTTGGTAGAGTTTGTTAAAATCAGTATCCCATGGCCAAAGACAAATAGCATCACATTCATGAGTTAGAAATGGCCTCAAAGATGCCACAAGTAATCCCCATCACTGCTCTCAATGGAAATCTCCCCAGGAGAGAAGAAAGGAGCATTACACGTTTTGAAGTTCCCCACTGGGAAAGCCTGAAGCTGGCTTCAGGGAACCTCTTGGTTATATGACTTCTCTGCGTGGGCATGTAAGTGATGATGATTGTGTCTCGTGGTAGGGAGATGGGATCAAAAGGAGGCATTCCAACTGCTTATCCTGGCTGTTTGTTACATCTGAGTAACTTAGAGTTGTTGTGAACTGTTCTTTCCTGTCCCTGAAGGAATAGAGAAGGAAGCTTGTGTCTTTTCCTCTCTGGGTGATAGCAGAAATAGAGTGGTGATTTCTTTTGCGTGTGCCCAGTTTTCACTGGTTAACTTGAAAACTACCACATTTTTTATCTTAGTTTAGATAATATGCCTGCAAAACCATCACCTGCTTGTGTGTTTGAGTAAAACAAACATTTAAACTCTACAGTGCAACAGAGCTCTAGAAGAGAAATGGATGCCACTAACAAAGAACTGAGTCTCTTTGCAACTCTGCATCACTTCTTCTGCAGTAAAATCCCCAAAGCATTTTGTATTGTTTTATTTAAAATAAGATTTTCTGGAGTTTGGTGCCCTTCAATGGCAATGAGCCATTCAGTTATTAGACTTAATGATCTTCTCTTAGCCTTTTTTTCCATTGCTGTCACAGAGAGCAGTAGACAAGGTAATTTGTAAAGAAGAGAGGCTGATTCAACTATTGTTTCTGGATGGAGCTGAGAAGTCCAGTGTTATATGCAGAGGTGTCGGAAAATGACAAGCAAGGGAAGTGTGTTCACTGTTTCAGTAACTCAGCCACAGCAAAAGCACTGCTATCTGCAGTAGGGACACAAGTCCTTATCAGAGGCTCTGTCCTCAAGACTGTCCAGCTATTACCTCTTCTTCAGTTGCGTATCCCACACTGCTGCATTGGAGATTCTAAAAAGTAGCCAAATTGGACAATTCTAATGTTCTCATTGAATTTCCTTTCATTTATTAGGTCAAAGTTTCATGTAGCCCAGGCTGGCTTTGAATTTATCATGTACTTCAAGATGATTTTGGACTTTGCTTCTCCTCTTCTACTTCACAAAATGCAGCCTGTGGAATCTCCTTATGTTGAGAAGTAACATTGGAGCTGAGAAACGGTTCAATGGATAAGAGCTTTTCTCTTCCAGAGGACTAAGATCTGGTCCCTAGCATAGTCACAACTGCCTGGAACTCCAGATCTATGGGATCCAACATCTTCTGAGATCCATGTTCACCTGTATTTATCTCACATGGCCTACACCCAACACACACACACACACACACACACACATGCACACGGAGAGAGAAAGAGATCAGATAATAAAAAACGTAAAATAACTATGATTTGCTTAAGTAAATGTACTTCATTTTCATTTGAATGTTTCTAAACTGTAACTTAAAATTATACATGACCAATTTCTAGTGTGCTGTTTTACAACAGCAAGACAGATTTTTGCATTGTCTTCACCCATGGCATAGACATATATAACAAATGGCAGGTGAAAAACAAAAGAATAGATGTGTGTGGGGGGGGTTGGTGTGGGTGTGTGCGCGCAACCGTGTGTATGCGCACGCACGCTCGTGCACATGCATAATAGCACTAGGAAACTAACAGGCCTGCTTTTGAATAAGAGACCTTTGTTCAATTTCTGAGAAAGGTCTATAAAGAGTAAGGGCTCCTTCAGGGCACAAGGAGTGAGTGGATTTCTTTACATGCCTTTAAGCCTTCCTTTGGTAGCTTTCTTGTTTTGCTGAATGACATACTTTAGAGAAGTGTATATGGATCCTGGTCACATTTATGTGTGCAAAATTCACCATGAATGCACTTAACTCTGCTAACTAGGTTTCCAGGAATAGAATTTGGGAGGATAAGCAAGCCTGAACCAGGCACAATAATAAAATGATTCATCCCTTGAACTTCTCATTGCTCATCTGCAGAGGAGCTTAGGAAAGTGTCTCCATTGCTGTTGCTAAAGAAAATATTGGGCTAAAGATATGGTGTGAGGACTGGTGTTTAAAATTTGAAGGCAAGAGAGAAATTTGTTAAAAGCCCATTCACACATGGGCCTAGGGAAAACTTCTTTTGGTAGGTATGAGAAACGTATTTTTATCACAGTTTAAAATTCACTGATCTGAGGCATTGTGCAGTGGTTAAGGTCAGTTTCTTTCCCTCAGGCAATGGGTAATATTCTGTCTTTGTGTAGGAATCTGGTGTATCTCACCATGTAGCTTTTGTGTGACTTAATTTTGTAATGTTGTAAAACATACTGCCTTTATCTCTCACATGAAAACAACAGTTCTCCCCAACTTCTAAGCCAATTTTTGACAGGTGTAAATACACTCTCTGAGTTTAAATGGCATGCATTTTGACATTACTATTATGATTTTGGTCTATTAACATATCTCAAAACTGTATTTTCTACTTATATGCACTTGAGCTTATAAATCTAAGTTAAGTCATATTTTAGCTGCTATGTTTGCATTTGAATCCATAATATACTTTTTCTGATCATCACGTCACTGTCTCCGTGGGAGTGGCTACACTGTGGAAACACAGCCAAATGTCAGGACTGAAAGTAGCTGACATTATGTCTGTGTCTCTGTAGATGTGACGATGCTCTGGAAACAGAGGCTAACTTCACACAATAGATGGGATACACCTGCTCTGGCAGAGTCTGTATGCTTCTTTTCTTCATATTGGAGATAGTGTTATCAAAAGAGCCATAATTTATGTCGGTGACAATAGGGCCTATCCCAGTTTCACGCTGCAGTTTCCTTGTCCTCTGGGGAGCCTCAGTTCAGGTGCAACTGGAAACTTGACTTCACCATGGAAAGGGACTCCAGGGTGAACCAATACGAAGCAGTGTTAGAGTTTATTAAAAGACTCTGAGATGTGGGGATAATGGAAGCAGGTGATTGGGGAAAGGGCAAGACATACCTCAGAGTGAAAGTGTGGGCTTCTTAAAGGACAGTCAGTCGCATTCTATTGATTTTTAACAATCAAATATAGGATTTTAGTCAATTATGAAGCTTTCATCTTCAAAGGCTAGCTTAGAAATTTAAATGGGAAAATTGGTGGTGCCTGAGCCTGAGGTAACTTAGCAGGACTGGAGTTGATAAAATAAAACTTTATGTCACAAGAGTCGAAATATTTGCACTGTCAATGAACTGAATATCTTGCTTGTGAAATTTCCTAAAGGGAAAAAAAGTCCATGGGAAGAAAAAAGATCATGCTTAAAGGTTCTAAGCTTAGATTTTAGACATGATCCAACAGCACTTTAGTCTGTATGTATCTCTATATACAAGGAATATCTATCTATCATCTATCAGTTACCTAGGTTAACAGGTAGTTAACTGAAGAAACCGTCCAGAAATGGGAAAGAATGAGAATGAATTCTCAACAAATAAATAAATAAATGAATGAATAAATAAATAAATAAAATTCTATCCAACACAAAATGACAAATCTGGAGCTCCTTCTATAATCAATATTTGACAATGGAGAGTTATCCTTTCACTTCTACATTTGAGTGTTAGAGCTGTTATATTTTCAGTGGGGGCTGAGCTAAAATTAGAATTAGGTTGCTTTAAGCTGTTGGAGTGATGTAATAAAGAAATCAGATAAAGTTTCAAAATTCAAGTTTTAATAGCAACAGCACGTCCCACCATTGAGCTGCAAGTTTCTGCGAATCCCAGCTGTGACGCCTCATGGGACAGCATTGCAGCCTCTGGTTTCACATCCTCGCTGACATCTTGCATTACTGAAGCATCTGTTGCCCACAGTAAAATCAAGCAGCTATTTCGATACCTTCTTCTCCTCCTTGCAATGACAGTCTGATTGTATTTATATAGCTACATAGATTGGGGATATTCTCCCCAAGACTTTGTGCTGTTTTTTTAGTGGTGGGCGTCTGGGAGGCACTTTTCCTAGCTCTTCTGTGGAAAGGCAGGCACTCTCTATGTTCCTATCTCTCCGCTTTACCTTTTTAATTATTATTTTTGTTGTTATTATTATTATTTTGCCTTAAGAAAACTGTCAAAGTCAGAGCCAGAATTATTCTGGAACATAACTGAACAAGTTAGTGGTGGCCAGGCACTAAAGATGGCCTGTCACACAGCCTTGTGTTCTGAGATGCTCACCTTTAAATGCACAGTAGCATATAGAGTCCATGTTGCAACACACAGAACACAAGGCAGCTTATACTTGTAAAATTACTCCAATGTTCTCATCTAAAGAGAAATGGGAAGTGTCTTATTCTAGAACCAAGCATATTTGAGTACAGCCCAGGAACACAGATTGGGTTACATCAAACACCACATCTCACAGTATCAGCAATGTGATGAAGTTTTTATAGTTATAAAACAAAGAAAGCTATGAATCAAAATACCTCTCAAATCCCCATGGGTGGAACCATTGGATCACCCTAAACAAGGAAGAATCTGCTAAGAGCTTCAGCTACTACAAGTCTGTTTGCACATTCCTAAGGGTCCACCTATTACTTGCAAGGATATTAGGTCACATGCACAAGAAAACAGCTATTTATGGGAGATCCCAAGATAATTTGGTTCTGGATTAATGAGTACATTCAAATCAATTAAAATGGCCATTTCACAGGGGTAAGAGAACAAATAGCAAACGTTTGGGTGCATTCTCCCAAAACAACTTGCAGATTATAAATGCAGCTAATTCTCAAAACTCAGTGTCTGTGGGAAAGAAAAAAAATTACATTTGTCTTCAGTGTAGAATAAATGGCAGTGAATTAGGGAAATGAGTGTCAGAGCAGATAAAAGTTTCTGTTTACACCATCTTAAATAATCTATAAAAACTTATTTGAGCGTCATTTTGTAATTGTCGAGGAATGAACCATGGCTTTCCCGTGAGCACATGATCAGATCAAATCCACTGACAAGTTATGCTGGAATGCAGGGCGCCACGCCTGTGCATTCATATGCAACTGCTCTACAAGGAGACTAAAGGTACACCTGTGACAGCACAGGGCGGAAATTGGTAGGGATCCTCCCTCCCCCCCTTACTGTGATGTAGCTGTGACAAGGTGGTTGCCGAAATGGTTGGAAAAGCAGCTGTTGTGGCTAATATTCTCAGGGAAGCAGTTTCTTGAGGAAATAGAAAAAAAGAAAAAAAAACAGCAGGGAGAGTGCAGAGACAGCAGGGGGAGCTCTGGAGAATCATTAAAAGGGGTTCCATCAGTCACACTTGGCAAGTTCACTGGAAACTTTGCAGGAAGAGCTCATTCATCTTGAAGGAAGTCTCATTTCTTAAAGGTTCATGGCTTCAAGTACCTGGATGAGGCTCGAGTTTTGCAAAAGCAGGAAGGACATCTTTTGGGAGTTTAAGAACAAGGGAACTATGAAATAAACAGTCCACACACATGATATTTCTGTTTGTTGGTCTTATTAGATAAGCTTGGTAGGACAAATATTTGAACAGATAATTTGAGAATAAGTTCTAAATTTTATAAACATCCGTTTATATCTTTTTCCAATTCTAACACATCATTAAAATGATTGACAGAAGCACAAATCATTGCAGACGTGGATAAGGCTGTCAGACACTCATGTTTACTCAGCACTGGAAATGATGGAAACCAAAGGGTAGAAGATGGGATAAATTCATTGCTGTTTGTCTACAAGATGAGGCACTACAGAGTAAGTGATAATTATGAATCGAGGCTCTCTGATGCTGAGAGCAAGAGCTACTTTCAAACAGTGTGTTCCAGTTGTGAGGGACCTCATGTATGAATCCCTGGACTGAGAAATTGACTGTAGATATTTAACCACAAAGAACAGCCTTAAGACGGAACGGTGCCTCTTACTTGGTGACTTATATTCTGCTTGCGAAATAGCCCTTCATATAAGAGAAAAAGCCAGGGAAACAGGGAGAAAAGTATCTTTCAGAATGTAGAAGTGTACAACTGTAGGCCTAATCTCCACATGTTTTTTTCTAGGTTTGTCTTCTTGAGACTCATTATCATTTCAATTTTGGCCCCAGGATAGCAAATAAGGTCAGTAAACTATAATACAACATTGTAGAAAATTTTTTCACATAAGTAAAAAAATACAAACCATGGCATTAATCATTGCCTTTCTTTCTAAAGGTCTAACATGTTTTCTGTGGTCATATTTGCTAATAATTCATCTTCAAAACATTGCAGTGTTATACTATCCTAAGTTTAGCAGGGGATTTCTGTTATTTTGCTTGTTTGCTGTTACTTTGAGAAAAAAAAACAAAACAGAAAGTTACATAGCCATGAACACTGTGGATCGATCTATTGAAAAATTCACCCATTTTGCTTTCATGAGATCTTCTGCTCTCATGAGATCTTCTGCTCAGGTCTGAGTCTTTTGACTTTTAAATCTGCTGTTTATCATCAGTGTTGGAATGACAAATCCAAGCAGATTAAAATTGGGATACATGGTTACAGCAATCTGTACTAAAGCTTTCATATAGCAAAGACTATTATAGCGTTGCATGATTTTATTATTATTTAGATGGCTATGCTTCCATTCGTTTATTCAGGAAATAGATATTAGCATGTGTCAACTCAAATAACTGTCGAAGAATAGGCTTAATAGAAAGTAGTAGATTAAGTTGTCAAAATGTCACGCTTCTGTATTATTGAGCAAAATATTTCAGTTCAGTCCTACTAATTACATATTTTAAACACAGACATGAAAAGACCTTGGCACATACAGTGGTATGTGTTAAGGCCATTGTATGCTTAGAGCTTGACTGGATACCTGTTTGCATTTATCTGTTTTTTTAGTGAGTGCATATGTGCATGTGTGTGTTTATGTGTTTGTGTATGTGTGTGTGGGTACCCTGTTTTGCTTTGTGGTCTCTCAGGATCTCTCACTAAGTATGGAGCTAGGCTAAGCTAGCAAACACTGTGAACACATTCATTCTGATTTTTACATGGGTACTGGGGCTTCAAACTCTGGGTAACAAATGCTCCCACCTACTTGGCTGTCTCCCCAGTTCATATTTGCCTCTTTCCGTTCAAAATTTTATTGTTTCACACAATCTTAAAACAGTCCAGCAGACAGTGTTTTGCCAAAGAAAATGGGCAACAGTAAGATCAGTTGAGAAACTGACATTTGTTCCAACCTTGAAATGATCTGTCCTCTTGAAAAGATAAAACCTTTTATGTCATATTAAGAAACTGAGGACGCATGCAACGTTGAGGATAAATTCGTAGTTTTTCAAAGAGTTCCTTCATTCTAGCTGTAGTCATTAGGATTTCTAAGACACCTAATTGTCATGTAAGAGCTTCAAGCTTGACTGTTAAGACACTAATTGGTATTTACTACTTTTACCTCTTTGACATCAAAGAAGCTTCTTTGTGTTTTATGATTGTGTATCTAGCATATTTTTCATACTGGAGGTATAATCTCGTCAGCCTATTACTTTGGTGACAATGTAATTTGTTTCTAATTCATCATGCCTTGTGAATTTTTATGATAGAATGTGTGATTGGAAGATGTTTCTTTGAAGGAAATAAGAAGGCTTACGCCTTATTTGCATTCGTCCCCTGCCTTTATGCTCAGATCTAGCTAACTTTCCCTGTCATTTACAAACCTTTTTAAGGCTGCTGACAACATTCAATAGAATACAAATAATCCTTTCCTAACAATCAAGACTGAAATGCCTTCCAATTTAATTGGAAATCATTCTGGTTCTGTTTTGCATAATAATAACAGCACAGTATACCACTTTAACTGATAGGGAAGAAAACAGCCCCACCCTGTGTGATGAGTCATAGTAATCTAGACCCCAGGTTAAATACCTGAATATGGGTTTCAGGGCCAGGTCTAGCAGCTTAACCTTTAATGCAATTGCTAATCTCTTTAGGTAAGTTGGTGGAGTGGTTTTAAATGTAATAGTATCTCAAAAATATTCATAAGGTGTTGACTATTATTTGTATAATTCTGTATTGATTCTCTGTATTTGAGTGTACATAGCAAAACACTGAATTTTTGTAAGTACTATATTCTACTTAAAGAGGTTTATTAAAGTTTTCCAGAGAAACGAAGAGTTGGACATGTGAATTCAGAATTAAGACATATTCAGAGACAAAGAGATTTATTCATGGTCATACTGACAAGGGCAAAGCTTCCTTGATTCTTTGGCAAGCTGAAGGGTGTCTGTTGGTGGGATTCCTATCTCTGGTGAGATAAGAATTTTTCTATCTATGCCATTTAGTGATTGGATAAGACCCACTTACAGGAAGGGGGGGAAGCTGTTTTATTAAATCCACTATTTAATCTGTTATTTAAATCTAGTTAAAGATGCTAATAGTCTCACTTTTAAGAACCACATTCATGCAGCCAGTAGAATACTGGTGATTTAAAGATTTTGATTTAATAGCGTGGCTTAGTTCAGTAGCTGATGATAAAATTAATCATCTCCAGAGGCAGGAACTTACTTATCAAATAGGTCCTTTTCCTTAACTTTTCCAAAGTGATTCAAATTAGATATTATGTGTTACAGGTGCTGACAATAAAATAGTACTCAGACCTGACTAGCTGGGGAATCCAGAGTGGGAAAGTTGTCTACTAGCTGCTGCTTGGGGCATAGGCACATTGTATTATAGCAGCAAAGCTGAGTAATTCCCAGAGAAGACAAATGTCAGCAATGAGAGTTCTCCAATGGTCTTGATGGATTCTCAGACCTGAACTACCTGATGAAACTGGAGAGAAAAAGGGGGAAGACCTGCCAACTCAGAAGAAAACAATTCAAATGTGGCAGCAAGATCAGATTCCTCCTTTTGTTAACATTAAGTCCCTTCAACATCAGAAAGATGTTTCCAGTTCATTCAGTTGATATGGACCATTTAGTATTATGGATAGGTTTGCCTTGATGGAGAGTAATAGTCTGCTTAACAAGAAAGATTGTCATCTCGTCCTCAAACTAGAGATACTTGAATTATGGGCAGTACAGAGAGAAAATTTTAATTCCTAGTTAACTACTGCATTCATTAAAATATTAAAAGTTTATCCCTTCAAGTATTATGCTCTGCATCAATCCTGAAGGAATAAGCAAGAGAAAGAATTGACATTCATGTAGTCTACAAACAGAGTGTAATAGCTATAACATATACAGTATTAAAGAGTTGAATATCTTAGCAAACTTCAAGCTCTTAAGAATAATTTCATCCCTCACTAACTACTGAATCCCTCCATTGTGCTCAACAAGCAAAAGAAGGCAGCCATTGGAATAGTCTCATGTTCTCTTTTTGTACATATACATATGAAAGTACATTCTGCGGTATTTCTCTTTGCCACTTCCTTTACTAGTGAGACTTTGCAATGTTCTTCAAAGTACAAAAATATCTTCAAGCTAAAATATTTTATCATGAGGTCGAATCTGATGAAAAACTATGAAGCCTGACATTGATTTAATACCCACCCATGGCCTTGGGCATGTCAATCTCCCAGGGATGTGTTTTAGAAAGCCAAGTAGCACATTTGTGATTCAGAGCCGGCAGAAAGAAACAGTCTCAGACAAGCAAATAGCATTCAGAGAATGCAAAGATTCAAGAATATGTGAGGGACACACATCCATCCCCTCTCACATCATTCCAGTGAGACAAATGTGTATTCTCTGAAAACATGGTATGTAGGAAACTTCAGCCTGCCTTTGAGAGTAACATACAAAGACACAGCTCTAATTGCTCCCTGTAGTTTGCCAGTGGGGGGAACAGAATGCAGAAACGAGTGTCCACCTCATATATTTGGAAGTTTTTCCCTTGACAGTTTTTGTGGGCTTCTGCAGGCATATGTGGGAATTTACCACTCCTCCTGCCTGTACCCTATCTATGAGGAGCATAAGACCCACTGAACTGCAAAGAACAGGATGTGGAACTTCTGTCCCAGTATCATGTGATATGTGTATATATAAAATGCACCAGTGCTTTTAAACTTAATATTTCTCCATCTGAATCTATTTTTAATCAAGGCGACAGTGGCTGTTGATGTTGAAGTAATGCGAAGTTGCACAATCTTACACGTCTAAGCCATCTCTGGCTCTTTATCTCTCTGGCGTTTCCATCCCTTTCCAGTGGGGATGGGAGATTTTACTATGGAAAATGGGGATGATAATATTGTCATTCATGAGATGCTTGAGAGTATAGTTTAGGTTATGTTTCCAATTCTCGTAGGTTTGAATTTTCTGACAAGTTATTTAACATTGCAACTTTAAATGGACATAATTATCCTAAGGTTTCTTCACATATGAAGAATGTAGAATTATTACTGTTCTAAATACTGTTTTTATGGTTGTCACAACTTGCTATTTTTTGTTGTGGGACATTAGATGAATGTTGAGCAATAATATAATATCAGGGTTTGTGACTAACTGCAAAAGATACTACCTAAATTATGGCTGAGAAGGCTCTGCTTTAGGCAGCTGGTGTTGCTGTTGAGCTATCAGAAGACTGGCATACAAATCTGTAGTTCTTAAAAGGAAGCCCCCTGTTTCAAAGCTTGATGCTGATGCTAAATGAAACATCCTTCCATCTTTGGTTTATTTGGGGTAACTAAGGTGTGACTATTTGAGAATATAATCTGTTCTGTTTTAAAGATTGGTTTAATTTTAAATTCATGTGTATGTGGTAGGAGTCTATATGAACAGGACCCTGAGGAGGTCAGACAAGGACAATGGATTTCCTGCAGCTGGAGTCAAGCCAACAAGGTTCCAGCTGGTTCATTGGTGATTTTAGATCCATGACTTTCAAATGATAAACCATAATTTTTCACATGAATCTGGCACTCACAGACACTGGGTGTCTGCTTGCCCATTGTTAGACTCTCTTTTGTTACTCTAAGTAATACTAAGCCATTGAGGTACTGGGCTGTCCTCCAAAAGTTCAGGATCCAGGAATCCAATGTATACTGTTTAGAGGAGATATGCTACATATGGAGGGTAACAAGTAAAATGTTAAAAGATAAAAATGTATTTTCCATTCACATAGAAATACAGCAAGAACAGAGGTAATGGAACTCCAGGTGACACAAAATAAAGCAACTGAGCTATATCACAAGATTAGAGTCACAGAATATTAGAAGATTCAGTCAATCAGAAGATATAATACATATATGTGTATCCAATAATGGAAGATACACAAAGCAATATTAATAGATCTTAGAAGAAAGACATATGTTTTAATGCACATTATTACTATGAAACTTCGGCACTGAATTTCCGTAATAAACAGATCATCTGTACAAAACTCAAAGAGCAAAGTTCAAACACAAATTAATATGAACATCAAATGCACCTAACAGACATGTAGAAAATGCCATTAAGTACACAGCATTACTGCTGATACCAAAATTTTCAATGTTCAGAAAATCTAAAGAAATAAATTCCTATATAAATATCCTAAAAGTAAGTTAGGAAAAAATAGGAACAAAATAGGGAACAACTAATTAAAAAAAACTCAATACAAGTGTTTTACTCAAAGTTTTAGGATCTATATTTATCAGACACTTGCCTATAATATTTTCTCTATGTGTCTCTGATTCTCTTCTCCTCTTCCCCATTTGGTGTTGTTGTCATGGTAATATCATCACTGAAAAAAGAATTAAAAGGGTTCATTTTTCTATTTTATGGAATCATTTGAAGGGTATTATTCTTTGAAATCTTATGGAATTTTTCATCAACTTTATCTCGACTCCTCGGATCTCTCGGGAGATTTTCCATTACCACTTCTATGCCATCACTTGCTAATAAGATTCTTCAAATTATTTATTTCATCTTGTTTTAATTTTGTGGGTTATAAACATATAGATTTGCGTTTAGTGTACTTTACCTTTTTAAAATATTTCTTCCAGATTCTGTGAATCTCTAGGGTGTCTTTTATAATGCCTATCTCTTTATGTCTGCTTTTATAAATTTGAACTTATCTATATTTTTTAATGTTAATTTTGGGGAAAGCCTTTTCGATTTTGTTTGTTTTTTCAAAGAGACAGCTCTTTATTTTATTCGTTGTATTCTCTTTTCTGTTTCATTAATTCCTGCCCTTTGTTTTGTTATTTGTTTCCCTCTATTGTTTTGGGAATTTTTTCGTACATACTTTTCCAGTGCTTAATGTTTAGAAAAATGTTTAATCCTCTTCTTAACTAGAATCTATTAGATCAAATCAAGAAATTTTTGGTGTAAAATAAAATGCACAATATCGAATCTGTTTCTATATACTAATGATAAATAATCTAAAAAACAAACCAACAATGAAATTTCTTTACACTAGCAACTTAAACTCAAGTAAATTCAAATAAATGAATAAGTTGACAAAGGAGGTAGAAGATATACAACAAGAACTGTCAAACATTGCTGAAAGAGATTTAAAAGACAGAAATAGTGAGGGAAACAACTTGTGTTAAATGATGCAAAGGATTCATTGGTGCAGGAGAATTGTCTGTATTCTGTCAATCATGTTTTAAATAAATGCTGATTGGCCAGGCTGAAAGTATAGGCTGGAAAAACCAGACAGGAAGTAGAAATGATGCAATGAGAACAGGGGGATTCTGGGAAGGAGGAAGTTGATTCCTCCCACTCCTGCCCAGACCACCAAAGCAACAGGATGTGATATGCCACACTACAAAAGGTACTGAGCCACATGGCTAATATAGATCAGAATAATGTGTTAATATAAG
>LOEQ01014711.1:5043-16006 GCA_001685075.1 Bramus lutescens
TAGCCAGCTGCTGTCCAAGGTTCTGAAAACATCAGGCCTTGAACAACATGCTGGCCTGACCCACAATGGCCTTGTGGCTCTTGCAGCCTGACTGGTACCACCTTCACTTCAGGTTCAAGCTCAGCTTCTTCCCTCCCCACAACCATCACATGGGGACAATAGTGTAGGTGAGCCTTTGATAAGCACTTCCGGTGCAGCCTTCAGGACAGGCATGTGAATTCTAAAAGTCAGTAATTCAGGTCATTAAAGAGACACTGATGACAAGTATAAGCCCCTCTGTACATTAGCACATCTTGCCCTAGGTCCTTCTTGGAAACCAAGTGAAAACAATGAGAAAGCCCCTGAACTATCAAAGAAAAACTTTACAAATCCAAATGTCATGTTTATAGAAAACAGGAAACAAAATCTGTAGGCCCCAAGTCAGATGAGAACTCCTACCAGAATGTGGGGAGGGTAGAGTCCTACTGTGGTGTGGAGAGCAGCATGCCTGAGGGGCCTTCAGGGTGGAGTTTGGGGGTGACCCGGAGGCAGCAGGACCACAGAGGCACGGAGCAGCTAGAGGACCTCAGGGCTGAAACAAGATAGAGGAACATGGCAGGGCCACAAAGACACAATGGGAAGCTTTGGGGGCTAGAGGAGGGGGCATCAAGACTGCAGGAGCAACCCTGGTAGGAGTACAGCTTGACCCTCCACCCCTCACTCTGCAGCCCTGCGCCATCTCTGAGACACTGACCCAACAGCGACTGGGCAGCTATGTAGCAGCAAAGCCTCCTGAGAAGTTGTTGGGCCTGAGCAGCACCCAGAAGGGCCTTGGCAGAGCTTCCTGCCATGTCCCCACTGCTCTGGAAGAAGGCTTACAAAGAACTGACCCAGAACAGAAACAATGCTTTCCAAAATAAATGGTAAATCAAACAGAGTGACTAACAAGACTTTGGATTTCTAGATTTTAAAGCTTTCCCAAAGCTTTGGTCATCCAAACAGTGTGGCACTGACCTAAAAACTGACACACAGACCCAGAAAACTTAAAACAGGGAGCCCAAGAGTGAACTCCCACGTGGATGGCTGTGTGATCCTCAGCAAGGGTGTCAAGGCATCCCACAGGAAGGGACAGATGGTGCTGGAAAAGCACACGTCCACACACAGAACGCCACTGGGCTCTTACCTTGAACCACTGTACAAGCTAGCCCAAAATGTGTCATGGAACTAAATGTACAAGCTAAAATTATAAGACAACACGGGGGGGGGCTTCATGACATTGGATTTGGCAATGATTTCCTAACGATGACACCAAAAGCACAGAAAACAAAAGGAAAACATAGACAGATGGAACTCTATCAAAACTAAGAATGTGTGCTTCAAAGCGCATCACCAACAGGGAAGAGGCAACTCCCCACGCAGGAGGAAATGTCGGCAAAGATGTACCCTTGAGGGCTGACTACACAGAATACACTGTTTTAAACTCAACCGAAAAATAAACCCTATTTTTAAAAGTATTACAAATATAATGACTAGAAAAGTGAAGAAAATGAGGTGAAAAGAATGAAATTAAACCACTTCTACAGGGAAGAGAATGAGGTGGATTTCTCAGACATCTTCAGAGTGACCTCTAAAGTCAGGCAGCAGTGAGTGACACCTCCATGACGAGCAGCAACTGGGGACTCCAACCCAGCCACACTGTCCCTCTGCTGCTCCTGGAACCTGCAGTATTTGGGGACCCTGGTTCCCAGGAGCCTTCTTAAGAAATGCTCTAAATAAGCTGTCTCTATTACTTATCTGTCTAGTGGCAGCATGAGCAGGAGAGACACCCCCCAACTGTCACCATTTATTAATGTCTGAGGCAGATGGGAGAGCTGTTCCTAATACTTATCTGTCCCTCCCACCTCAGGTGGGAGAGCTGGCCTTGAGGTCACAAGTAAAGGTCCCTGCTCCCATCAGCTACAGCACTCAGGAGAGTGTCCCCTATACCTCAGCTGGGCAACACAGTTGTTGGCCCTGAAGGCATTGGTGAGGGAGAACTGGCCCTGAGGATAGGAGAACTGAACCTGCCCCTTGCTCATCCTTACAAGGGTGAACTAGCTAGGGCAATGCTGGAGAGCTTACCCTGGGGGTGAAGACAGGGGAGAGCTGGTGGGCTGACCAACCCTGCAACTAACCAGGCCCAGAACCAGGGTCATATGTTAGCCTACCCCATCTATAATCTGCTAGAGAACAGGTGGCCAGGGTGGTGGCACAGGGCGGGGGTGAACCTGAGGACCCAAAGTTACAGGATCTCCATGACACAGGGAAGCAACAGGATGTCCAGGAAGAGTCCCAAGGAGGGCCCAGTGTTGATAGTGTAGCAGAGACCAGGGGCTTCGAAGCAAACCTTAAACTTATTTTGTTTTATTTGGGGGGGAGGGGAGGTTGCAGAGGCAGAAGGCAGATGTGAGGGGATAGGGGATGGGAGATGGGTGGGATCAAGATGTATGATATGAAAGACACAAAGAATAAATAAAAAAGAAAGTTAAAAATGCTCTAAAGGGATAAGGGATAATCAAGGAGTGCTGGGCTCGGTCACCTGGAGATATGAGCATAGCATGCAGGTTGGGTTACAGTGACAGAGCAGGACACAGATAAGGCAGTGCCCCACTAAAGGAGTAGCAATGGATAAAAGCCAAGAGGACATGAGCAAAGAAGAGCGGAAGAGCCATTAGCTCACTGGCTCATCATCAAGGACGGAGTCAAAGGATGTATTTAAAGTTGACAGTTCACTAGCAGAAATACAAGGCGATTCACAGCACAAAGGCAGACAGACAAAATACTACTGTTGACTAGAACCGAGTGCTGGGATGAAAAGGAGAAAGCAGGCTAATATGATAATCACCCTCGGAAGGTGTGTGGGCTCCCTGCTGCTGCCATCCCACAATTATCACAAACTCAGCTGCTTCAAACACCAAATCAGCTAGGTCCACTGGGCTACACTCCTCCCAAAAGTTCTGGGAAAGGAGCCAGAGCTTCTCCAGCCCTGTGGCTGGGGGTAGCTGGCAGGGGCCAGAGTGTTCCCACCACACTTCACCCAGGCAATGACAGTCGTGGCCTCTCAGCCAGACATACAGACAGACGGAGGCTGTGAGGGTCTGCCCGGCCTTAAACAGCTGTTCACAGTTAACACTGCAGGCCTCTCTCAGAGATCAGAAAGCAAGACAGACAGTGCACACAGATGACCCTCTTCTTCAGGAACAGAGGCAGAAGGGCACACACAGCTTACAGGTAAGGGAGGGAACTAAGTGGTTGTGCACATCCAGCCTCTATAAGCAGGAATCTAACCTTTCTTCCACGCCCTGGCAGGACCTCAAAGAAACAGACACTACAATGGGCCACAAGGGAACCTCCTGAGAACCGAACATGCAGAGAACAACCAACAGGCTTGGCTGTGTGCTATTAAATCCAGAACAAGGATACAAGCTGGAAACCAAACCCTGTACTCAGGCACCTCCACAACCCATGGACCAAAAGGGGAAAGACTCAAACCGCAGAGTGCTAGGGGGTTGTTGAGAGAAACCACACTTAGAGGAACTCCTTATAACAAGAAATAAGGCTAAATACAGAATGCTTTCAACCACTTAGAAAAGGGGACTGTGACAAGCTGGGCGTTGTGGTGTGAGTGTGAAATGTCCCCCATTGCTCTGAACGCTCGGTCTCCAGCTGGTAGCACAGTCTGGGAGGCTGTGGAACCTTTCAGAGGTATAGCCTTGAAGGGTGAAGATAGGACTTCAAGATCATCCGCAGTTACATAGCAAGTTTGACACCAGTCTAGGCTGCAGGAGACCCTGACCCAGAAAAAAAAGTAACAAAAAGGCAAAGATTTTTGACTTTTTCTTTAATAAAAAGAAACATACACACATAAAGCAAAAATTATGGACTCTATCTTAATACACCTACCTCAATTTAAAGCCATGATTTACTTAATGGGACAATAGCAGTGGCATTACCAAAGGACACTAACACAGTGTTGCAGGTCCCTGCTGAAGGTCTCTGACCATAAGGACTGCAGTTAGAGAGGATTCAAACAGCACTCTCTGCCACTGATAGGACTCCATGCCAAGAAAACAGCCAAGAAACAAGACTAGTATCTAGAAACCAAGCATTATCACACTAATAAATACACAAGAAAATGCAACAAAAAATATCCTCCTAACAACCATAAAATAACAAAACCTTGAGACTAAAGAAAATGTGATTCAAAGCCAGAGAAACTACTGCATACAAAACAGGTCAGTGCCTGCAGAAAAATATACAGACCAGAACTAAACCAGCGTGTTTCCAGTATCATGATTTCAGACAGATTGCCATAATCCCTGATGGGAAGGGACAGTCTCTCCAAAAGTACTGCTGGGGATACTAACCATTCAAAAGAGACTAAGACCTGATCTCATGCCACATTCAAAAATCAGCTCAGATGCAGTAAAGACTAGAAAAGCAGATGTGAAACTGCAAAACCACTGGAAGAAAACACAGAGAAAGAAGACGGAAACAAGGCCCTATTGAAGTAAAATGACTTGCACAGTGAAGGAAACAATGAATAGAGTGGGGAGAATAGGAAGAAAGCCCTATATACCACATAAGTTAAAAAAAAACACATCCATAGGAAACAACCACTCAATAGCAAAAACATTATCATAACATGAGCAAAGAACACAGGCATTTCTCAAAAAATGCTAATGACCAGCACATGAACATGCCCAACATCCCTGTCACCAGGAAAATACAAATGCAAGTCACAATGAGCTATCCCCCACGGCTGCAAGATCAGCTACCACCAAGATGAAGAGAGAAAACAAGGGCTGACAAGGGAATAAACTAAAGGAATTTTTGTACAAATGAAGACATGTTGTGGGATATTTGTGAAGATTTATTGTTGTGATTGATGTAATAAAAAGCTGAATGGCCAATAGCTAGGCAGGAGGTATAGGTGGGACTTCCGGCCAGAAAGAAAAGAAGTAGATAAATCTAGATGCTTAGGTGCACAAGAGATGCCAGCAAACATGGAAGAAGCAGGATGACCTACATGTGACAGAACACGGATTAATAGAAATGGGTAAATTTAAGTTATAAGAGCTAGCTAAAAACAAGCGTAGGCTAAGGCCAATCTTCCATAAGTCTCTGTGTCATTTGGGAAATGGCTGATGGAAGAGAAAGACTCATTATAAGGACATGGCAATCTTATATAGCCATTTTTGGAAAATGGTATAGTGATTTCCCCCACAATTAAACACAGGACACCATCACCATAAGGTCAGCAATCCCCAGTGCTGAGCATACACCCAGGGAAAACTAAAGAAGTGTAGAGACATAAATTCCCCATGTTCAGAGCTGCACTGATCCCAGCATCCAAGAAAAAGATGGACAAGCTTTGCCCATCAAGAGTTGAACAAATAAAGAAAAGGTGGCATAGAAACACTACTCAGATTTCAAAAACGAAGGACTCTTGTCATGTGTGACAACATGGGTAACCCCAGAAGGTATTAAGTGTAATGAGGCAGGCACACATAGAAAGGCAAACATGCATGACCTCACTATATGGAATTCGAAGTCACAGAAGCAGAGTGGAACTGTAGCATGGTGAGCTGGGAGTGGAGGGCAAATGCCAGTCCCAAGAGGAGGTAAGGGAGGGGCTCAAGGCATCCGGGTGACTGCAGCTCATGTGTAATCAGTAAGAGCTAGGCTTGCAATGTTCTCTCCATAAAAACATGTCAGTCTGTCTGTAAGGTATCCCCACTGTTTAGGTCTTTCCAGCCAGTCCCCAACACACGATGCTTACTATCAGGGTCCACTACTTGTCAGCTCAAACAGAGTTAAGGAAATGAGGCACAGCTCAGTGATGTGCATTTGCCTAGCATGGGCAAGGTCCTACGACCCAGTACCTGAAAAGGAGAAAATGTAAATCTGGCAAGGTGACATGACTGTAATCCCAACATCCAAGGAACAGGAGGATGGTAAGCTCTGGGGAACAACTCAAATCTACTTTCTACCTAAAAGTAACTTCTTTTTAMTTTTATTGATTTTTATTGAGCTCTACATTTTTCTCTGCTCCCCTTCCTGTCTCTCCCCTCCCCTTCAATCCTCCCCCAAGGTTCCCATGTTCCCAATTTACTCAGAAGATCTTGTCTTTTTCTACTTCCCATGTATACTGGATCCGTGTATGTCTCTCTTAGGGTCCTCATTGTTGTCTAGGTTCTCTGGGATTGTGATTTGTAGGCTGGTTTTCTTTGCTTTATGTTTAAAACCATGTAAAAGTGAGTATATGTGATAATTGTCTTTCTGGGTCTGGGTTACCTCATTCATAATGATGTTTTCTAGCTCCATCCATTTGCCTGTAAAATTCAAGATGTAGTTACATAATGGAATACTACACAACAGAAAAATAATGACATCTAAAAGTAACTTCTAATCCAGGGCTCTAACTCTGGAGGGACAGTGTGGAAAAACCGACAGTTGATATGATGTTTGAACCCAACTGAATTCCATCCCCAGCTCTGTACTTCACCTGTTCTGGAGTCTTAGAACACATAACATCTTGCTTCATAAAGAAGACAACCCCCAATGCCATGCTTTCCGCTGGCACCGTCTTGAGCCGTGTCATTCTCCTCTGGATGTTACATCACTGCCCACACCCCACCTACCAGTATGGCCTGTCTGCATCTCCTGCCCAGTGGCCATGGCATCCCAGCTGTGTTCATAGCTTCACAAAGAGCATCAGGGGCCTGAAAATGAGCCTCCTCACTCAGATATTCCTGCAGGTCACTGCTCTCAGCAAGTCACAGCCTCTCTTCTGGAAGGTGTGGATGAGTGGGAGTTTTGGCCTGTTTTGCTCGGTTCCTGGTTTTGGTGTGTCTGCTGTCACTGCTCCCCCCACTACCTCCTGCCACATAGAAGGGTGGGTGTCCTGGGGGCATCAGAAGCTGAACAGCAAAGGTACAAGCTCCAACCAACGGTTGCCTCCTGTCACAAACCAGTGCCACCGGGTACCTAACTGTGCTTTGTTATGCCAAGACCACGGAGACAGAAGAACCCTGGAAAGTCCTAGAGGAGGGCAACACAGAACAACACAAAAACAAATAACAGAAACCAATGAGGAAGCAAACTGACATCTTATTGGACTTGGGGATATCTGTCTATATCCGTATTGCCCCCAGCCCCAACACACACACTCAGAGTTAAGTGGCAGAAGCGAGCTGAGGGATCTGCTCACAGCAGCACTGTGCCTTGCTTAGGAAGGCAAGGAGGAGTCTCCAGATGGGTACACTGCAAACGAAGGAGTATCCAAAGACACCTGGGAACAGGTCAGGACAGCCATCAGAAGTAGGTCCAGGGTCTCCAAGGCTGGAAGGACATAAGGAAGCTGCAATGCCAAGTGAAAACCCATCTTTCTGTGACGAGGACAAGGGACCTACAGTGACTCCTAGCTACAACCAACAGACCAGAGCCACACTGTGGCCAGATAAGCCAGCACCCGTGAGGCCAAGCTGGAGATCACAGACCAGCTGAAAGAGGCTGGTGCCAGTCTAGACCCCAGACCAGGAAAACCACAATCGTCATCCTCAGTCCCAGACTCTCTCATTAGCACCCTGGCTGTGGCAGGAGGGGAGGCAGCCCAAGGAAGGGAGCCAGACTCAGAAATGAACTGAACTCCTCATTAATTGGTGCCTCTAACAGTCCGTGTTAAAAGGATGGCCAAGCCAGGAAGGGGCTGCTGGGCTGTGTGTTTATTAATGTCGGAAGACAAATTCTGGACTCCAACTTAAAAATGTGTCCCTTTTCAAAGAATAGCTTAGAATGGATGATGAAGCAGAGCACAGTCAAAGCAAGCTGGGGCAGGCGAGGCACTGCACCCTTCTCCTGCTCACCAGTTTTCAAGCACAGATTCCCTGTAGCCGTTGATGCCAGCAAGTCCCTAAACATAGCCCTGAAACCCCCAACTCTCCCAGGATACCTTTATACTATACCCCGTCAGCATCCCACATTCCACTGGTACAGGCTCTCCTGAACCCCTCCAACTGTACCCAGGATCTTGCACAGGTACAGGATAAACACACAGGCACACACAGACAGACCATATGCCCTAAGCATGGCATCAGTCCCACGACCTCTGGTGATGAATGACCCTGAAACCACACTTCCCCAGCACTAGTTACCATGCCAGAAAGCTCATTCATGGAAACAAGAATCCTGAGACCAGCCCTAGCCTCCCCTCTCCATCAGAAATGCAGCACACATACCTCCTTGTGGTCCCTAAACTTTTACTACAATCATCCTGAGAATGTCCTCACAGGGCAGAAGGCCAGCACAAAGTCACTACATATAACCATTGCCATTATCAACACCATCTCTAGTTCATGGGCCTCTTCCAGCCTTCCAGTATGTCGTTTCTTCCTATTTGGACTCCCCCCAAAACAGAGGAGGGTATTAGGGTACATGCAGAGGGGCAGAACAATTAGCAGACTTGTCTCCAGAGTCAGAACGCTGAGGCTCAGGAAGGGCCAGTCATTACAGCCCTATAAGAATGTGGTAACTTACTCAAACACAGGAAGTGTGCAGACCTGCAGTGTTGAAGGGAGCTAACAGATCCAGGCAGATGCCCAGTGGTCAACAGACAGGAGACAACAGACTATATAGGGACAAAAGACAGTGATGATGACCACTTAATGACCACAGTGATGATGTAATCCACTTAAAGGCAGGCCATGCCCCTAGCCACCAGGAGAGAAGACAGAGCAGGTTGTCTGGAGCCGGAACTGGAAAATGGGACAACTCAGAAGATGGCTTGGAAGAGAGCTGCCCCATTGCCTAAGGACTGCATTTCCCTGCTGCACAGTCCCTTTTTCACCCTTCAGAACTGTCCTCTGACCCTTGAGTGCTGTCTCAAAAGGCTGGAGGTTCTGCATCTCTGGGATGGGCATGATGAACCCCTGGAAGCCGTGATCGGGTCAACGGTACGAGAGGGCAAGGTTGGGAGCTCTGGAAAGTGACACAGTTAACATCTCACAGCTAAGGAAGTGCTATGTTGGGCTCATACCAAGATGTGGAATAAGTGAGGCCTGGGATCCATCCTTGTCTCAGGGGAAATCAGAGGCAGAAAACAAGACAATCTTCCATCGATCCAGTGGAAGAAAATCATAAAGGTTTATTGGGCCAGAGCACTTGGCCAGGGTCTCTCAGGGCCAGCGTGACTGCTTGGCCCTGCTTACTCATTTCCAGTCAGGAAGGACCGCTGTTTCCAGGAGCCAGCGCACAGTCCAGGGTTTCCAGGATAATGAGCAGCCCCTGCCACGAGTCCAGGAAGGACCCAGCTGCCCCAGATCCACTAAAGGATACACAGGGCTTCTGCACCAAGGGGAGTCTGGCCACACAGCATGGAGCCCTGGAACAGACCAACCTGGACCTTTCAGCTCCAGCCACGAGACCCTGTGTTCAGTCCCCTCCAGCGAATCTCAGCAACATTCAACAGGCCTTTCTTGAAAAGCACCGACAGCAACTGCCAAGTCCAGGCCTCCCTTCCTGCCCAAGCTTCCAGGGCCACTCCCCATGTACTCTGTGAGGAACACAGACTGCAGGCAGCCCCTCTCTCTTGAACACCGGGTCTGGGCCTCCCGCAAGGACCTGACCACGACATAGCCCCACAGAAAACTATTCTTCTGTGGCATAGCCCCTGTAGTTGAGGTTTTGTTGTACCCCTGTCCAGGTGGGGGGGGTCTACTCCAGGAAACCATCTACCTGCCTACCTGCAGCAGCCACCAACTCGACTCCGAGTCTAACAGGTTGCTCACATGCCCCCAGGTGTGCTCTGGGTATGAATCCAAGTGAAGCATTATCTCCACCCACCCTGAACTCAGAATGCCTGGGGCTGATGGGAAAATCTGAGTGCTGAGACAAAGTAGAGTAGTCTGAAGTGACAGGCACCAGAGGGCAGCCCTATCTGACAGGGCACCTTGAACGATGGCCTCAGCTACTCAGGTGAGGTACTCTAGACATGAAAACTCTCTGGAAAACTCAAGATGCCTGGCTTGTTGGCAGGTACCACCTGCTATGCCAGGGGACCTGGTCAAGACAATTCTGCAGAAGGGAGTTCAGAGCAGCACTCACAGAAAGCGTGGAGAAGTAAGAACAGTTCAAGTTCACGGTCACCTCCGTCACAACCTCCGTTTCTTCAGCAAACACTGGCCAGGAACCCATAGATTACCTGCCCAAAGGCCACAGCTGGCTGCAGGGGGGGTGGCAAGCAGGGAGGCACAGAAATGACTGCAGTGGGATGTTGGCAACTCGAGTCAGGACGCGAGTTTTCCACTCCTAAGAATGTAAACTATATCTCCTTCCTGCCTGCCTTGGCACCCTGAAGGAGGCAGGAGCAGAATATTCCATGTATAGAGTGCAAACCCAAAGAGAGTAAACAGTGAACGAGTGAAGGCGGTGTGTCCTGGAGAAGACAGCAGTGGCCACGCCTCCAGCCCTTCTGTTCTCCAGTCCCCCATTCACAGATCCAGCGACCGCCTAGGCGCCAGGCAGTACTGAGCATGTCCACACACAGATGAATCTGATGTCTACCTTCAGACTAAGAAGCTCAGTGTTACTGGTGAGCACAAAGTCAGAACTTGAGGGGCAAAATAAACCACAGTTGAACTGAGCCACAGGCGCTATTCCACTCACAAGACCAAAATAGATATCCTAGCCCCAAGCCCATCCACCACATGTGCCCTGGAAAGAGAAGCAACAGAAGCCTACGCATAACACAGCAATGCACTCTTCCCCAACAATGCAGAAGGACAAACTTCCCAACAACCTCAGGACTCTGCGTGTCTGGGGTCCTGTGGAAGGCACCTCAGAACTTCAAAACAGAAGACTAACCCAGTTCCTCTTTCTGGGACCCAGGCTCTTCACCTCTGAGATGAAGTTACAACAGACCCTCTCCCCAGAATACCCTTAGCAG
>LOEQ01014712.1:4812-20230 GCA_001685075.1 Bramus lutescens
TCTTCCAGAGGTCTTGAGTTCAATTTCCAGCAACCACATGGTGGCTCACAACCACCTGTAATGAGATCTGGTGCCATCTTCTGGCCTGCAGTAACACATGCAGGCAGAACACTGTATACATAATAAATATAAATCTTTAGAATAATAATTTAAAAAAAAATTAGAGTGCACAAACAAACAAACAGAGCTGGGGCAGTAACTCAGTGGAAAACACTTGCTAGCATACAAGAAACTTAAAAAAAAAAGCTAGTTATGGTGGCACACACCTTTAATCTCAGTGCTCAGGAGGCTGGCAGCAGAGGCAGGTGGATTTCTGGGAGTTCAAGGCCAGCCTGGTCTATACAATCAGTTCCAAGACAGTCAGTTACATAGTGTTTGGATTAAGGCTTCACCCCAGCCCCTGACATCCATATACCCAAAGAGTATGGGATGTTTGGATGAAAGCATCACCCCTGCCCCTGGCATCCTTATATCCAAAGAATTTGGAGGTTTGGGTGGAAGCTCCATCCTGAGCCAACCTCCCCTGAGAGTTGCCTCAGTCCAGACTCCACCTCCAAGAAAGCCCGCCAAATAGTGACCCCTCCCCAGAGATGCTCAAGAAGACCACTCCCACAGGGTATTTAAACTGCCCTCCAGAGAATAAACATGTGATTTTCCGGTCTTCCTTCTCTGTCTCCTCTCTGGGGGCTGGAATGCCACGCAGGAGTACTGGTATCCATTAAACCTGGGCTTTTTCTAATTTGGTTTGATTTGGTCTGATTCAGATTATTGCGTCAGTGGAGGTTTATTGGGATGCAAAAACTTTTCACATAGTAACACCCTGTCTCAAAAAAAAAAAAAAACAAAAACAAAACTAGAAAAGAATGAAAAAGAAAAAAACAGGAAAAACAAAAAGTTGTTAAATCTTCAGCAGCTCAAAGACTGTTGGTTCTCCATGAGACACCAGGACCCTTTCCTGGAAGCTCTTATTCCACAGGTCATGCCCCAATGGCCCAGAATTCACTGTCTGAAGCTGGGGGCAGAGGAACCATGGAATGATTGACTGCCCTGTCCAGGGTAACTCAGGGCAATCTCAGGTAGGCTCAGGGCAGTCTCCTGAATAGCCCTCTGCCATTACAAGCACTGGCTGCATCAACTGAGTAAGAGTATTCTTTGCTCTCCACTCAGAAGCGTTGGCTCAGTGGGTAAAGGTACTTCCAAACCAAGCCTGACTAGTTTAATCCCCAGGACTCACATGGTGGTAGGAGAAAGAACAACCCCCAGCTAGCTGTCCTCTGATCTCTCTCTCTCTCTCTCTCCTCTCTCTTTCTCTCTCTCACACACACACCAAATAATATAATATGAAGTACATGTTCTTGGCTGTGTTTTTCATTCTCATGTCTTTGTCTTCATGAGTAGGGAGGGCTTGGAGCTTGTTCCCATGTCTGTGATGGGAAGACTGAAGTCTATTATACCCACCATTCCGTAGAAACCGCTATGGAATATCCGTCTACACTTCATTGACTAAAATCTCCTTCCTTCACTCCAAGTAGTCAGCCCTTGAAGTCTTCTCGATCAACTTTATGTTGACAGCATACTTTCTAGTAGATCCTTTTAAGAGTCAATTTGCTCCTGTCTGCATGTACGACACGAAGTACAAGTAAGGCTACCTAGGAAAACAAAGGAAACCGATGGGAGTGTCGAGGACCAAGAAAAGGGAGGGGGAAGAATATGGGGGAATATGTCCAATCTACAACACATACTTATTCCAAACTTTAAGATAAATTACTTCTAAGAACCAGTTTCCTTGCATATAGTGGCTCACTCCTGTAATCGTAGCACTTGAGAAACTAAAGATCATCATGACTTAAAGACCAGCCTGGGCTACAAAGTAAATTCTAGATTATCCTGGGGTAGAAAAAAAAAGTTGTAGCTTGGTACAGTAGCACATGCCTTTAATCCCAGCACTGGGGAGGCAGAGGCAGGAAGACCTGAGCTGGAAGTCAGCCTGGTCCACAGTTTCAAGAAAAACAAAAACAAAACAAAACAAAAAACAAAAAATCAAGTTGTAATAATTTAGGAATAAAAAATATAGAGGCTGGAGAGATGGCTCAGCGGTTACAGCCACTTGCTGCTCTTCCAGAGGACCTAGGTTTTGATTCCCAGCACCCACATGGTGGCTCACAAGCATCTGTAACTCAGCTCCGGGGGATCCAGTTCCGCCTTCTGGCCTCCACGGGCATTGCACGCACGTAGCACACTGGCATTGCGTGCATGTGGTGTGCAGACATACATGCAAGCAAAACACCCACACACATAAGTGAAGGGAGAAAAAATTTAAATAGAAAATATAAAGCTGAAAATGCACATTTATTGACTATATGCCATGATCTACCATTATATTAAAACTATTGATACGTATAATATATAAATGTACATTATACATTAAAACAGATTATTATATACATATTACAAACTATGTATATGCATGAATTACGATCTTTATTGTACCAATTAAACCTGCCGTTTCTAAAAGGTGTGGCTATGTCGATATATCCCTTTTAAACGTGGCTATGTCATTTTACACGGAAGCTTCATGCTCTCGGAACCCACTGTGCACGCACGCGCTGCCTCTCCGCCGACGGTGGTCTTGCTGACAATCAGCACCGGTGGTCTGGTACAGACTCTTCAGTCAAGGCTCTCCTGGAGGGAAACGGGGGACCTGCTGGGGTTGCAGCCCAACCTGAACCGGGCTCAGGGGGTCAACCTCTCACTTGCTCCCGGTCCTGCACGCCCATCACCGTCTCCACAGAGTGATGACTCCTGAGAATGCCACAAGTCGGGTCACCGCCTCCCCAGCTCCGCACCGAGCCTCACGTCAAACGACACGACCCGACCCACGCCCCCCCCACCATCAGCTTTTCCCGCGCAGTCACAGCTGCTTCCGGAAGGGGACGTGGCCCACAGGAAGTCCTAGATTTTTTGAAAACAGACGCTTCCGNTCCACCCCTGAAGGCGTGGCGGAGACCCAGGATGGGAAAAGACGGCAGTTCGGGAACCGGTTCCTGAGCGATCCGGCGCGCGTCTTCCGCTACAATGCATGGTAACTGCCCTGCCCTCGGAGCCCGGCCCTCGGCACCCCGGAGGGCTTCGAGAAAGCCCAGCCCGCCGGCCACCCACCCGCGGCAGAAGCCGAGGTGCCCGCCTCCCGGGGACAGCCACTCACCCTGCCCGCTGCCGGCACACGAGGACCCTAAGCTGCCCGTTTGGTTTTCACAGGGACAATGTGGAGTGGTCAGAGGAGCAGGCGGCGGCGGCGGAGAGGAAAGTGCAGGAGAACAGTTCCCAGTGGGTGTGCCCGGAGAAGCAAGGTGCGCTCGGTTCTTCCCTCGTTTGTATCCACAGCCGACAGTGCAGGGCGCGTCTCCTGGAGAGGACAAAAGAACTGCAGCCACCAGAATCCTTTGATATTGGCATAGAACGGGACCGGGAGGGGACGAGCTAGGAGACAAAGGGGCTGCCTTCTAACAAAACCTTGGCGAACCCTTGGGGTTGAGTTTTCTACGTCTTTGCAGTTTGTTTTCGGAGGTGAGCCGTTCTTGTTTTATTTTCTAGTGGCCACCTCTTTAGATCATGTTGGCTAGTGTCATGTAGCTGTGGCTGCTTGTGACAACCATACAGTCGTTCGTTTAGTTTAGTGTAGCGTCTGCAATTCACCTTCTGCTGGAGAGCTTCTGTCAGAGCTAGACTGGTGTGGTCAGATCGCAAATACTGTGGGAGGAGAGGATTATTGGATGATGTATATGTTTCTGAGATGACCCATTTGGAGATCTAGGACTTCTACCAAAGGAAGATGGGGATGGCAGGGTGGAAATGAGTAGTCAAAGAAATAGAGGCCCTTCCTGAAGACAAGAATAATTGCATTATAAAATATCTCTAAAACTAAAGCTGTTGGCCCTATTTCTAAGAGGCATTTGAAAGTCAAACTAGAAATGTAAGGTAAAAGGCACTGAAGCAGTTTCTGTATAGTAAGGTCCTGGTACAGACCAGGCGTGTACCTCCTAGGTCAAGGCAGGAGGACCAGTCGGGTCAAGATCATCCTTGCTACTTCCAAACTCATCTGGGCTACGTGAGTTCCTTGCCTCAAAACTAAATATGTTTGTATGCATTCTGGTTGCAAAACAAGCACCCTGCATTGTTTTTCAAAATCTAGATAAAGCAACATAGCATTGAGAGGGATTTTGAAAATCATGTAGCCCAATATCCTCTTTTTACAGTTAAAGAACCGGTTAGCCAAGTGCAGTGATGCGTCCCTATAGGCTCAGCTGCGTGGGAGGCTGAGGCAGAAGGATCACTGAATTGGAGTCCATCCTGGGCAACATAGGGTGATCTTGTCTTCAAAAAAAAATTAATCTTGGACCACAGGGCATTAAATGCTTTGCCTTGAGGTAAGCAGTGAGGCAGAATCCCATTTCTTAGATTTTTATTCTTTCATTAATTCAGGTCAGGGTTTTCATGTTGGCAAAAAGCAGAATATACCCACACTTGCTGGTCTCTCCTCCAGCTCATCGAAACTCTGACTTCAGGAAGGGAGCTTCGCACTGCCTAGTTTCCTTTTAGCCGTATTTCCATCTTTAGTGTTCACTGATAATCTTGATTTGTGTCTGGCCTCCACATTCTAAAGAAGCAAGAACATACCTTCCCAAGAGCTGCATGGATGGCAGTCATTGAATTTATACAAAGGTCAAAGAACCTGAGACATTTAGGTTGTAAATTAAAGATATACTGGGAAAAATAATTACCACAGATACCAAAGGATTTGTCTGTCCTTGACAAAGAGAACCTTGCAACTAAGAGTAATTAGATTTTTATGTAGTATGTGTGCTTAATTTTGCAATTTTCCTGTAGTTAAGGGCCATCGAAAGATGTAGAAAGAAAATGACTGGTAGCTAAACTCCCTGTGTGGTGGTTCTGGCAGAGGCTGGGGGCTCTGGGAATGAAAAGCAGGTGACATTAATGTATGATAGCTAAGTAGCAAGACGATACCCGAGAAGGCATTCAGTTCTAAGACTGACTCTTAAATAAAATATTTGAGACTGATTCTTAAAATTCTTTCTTAAATAATATTTACAGTTGATTATGAAGTCAATGCCCATAAATACTGGAATGACTTCTACAAAATACATGAAAATGGATTTTTCAAGGATCGACACTGGCTTTTTACCGAATTCCCTGAACTGGCACCCAGTCACAATCCCCTGACGGACTTACCCCTGCACGGCGAGAAGAGTGAGGTCTCTAAAGACAGAAGTGGTGAGGACGGACCTGGCTTAACAACAGAGCACCACGGGAATTCTTGGACCAGCTGTGGATGTGACACTCAGGGGCCTCCTGTGGAAGAGACTGTGACTCGGAAACTCAGTCACCTAGAAATCTGTGCTGATGAATTTCCTGGATCCTCGGCCACCTACCGAATCCTTGAGGTAACTTTTATTTTCCTCCTAAGAATGGAATTAGTAAAGATGGCCTGTTTAAACACCAGGTAAGACTAGAAAGGATAAACCAGAGTGTCCTATCTGATGACACTAGAGTTGATCCTCAAAACAGCCTGGGTCATCTCCCTGTTCCTTCTCTTTCTTTCTACTTAAAAAAAANAAAACTAGGAAATTGTCTAGGCAGCTACTATAACAGAAATTCACAAATAGGGTCTACCAACTTCACTGGAAGTTGATTCTACAGCTTGTAAAACTTGGAATTAAGTTTAATGCCATGGGGCTTGAGGGGGTGGCAATGCTGGCAATTGAACCCAAGTCCTGAAACAGATTAGACAAGCTCTTTACCCCTTAGCTAATCCTTATTACCGCCTGTGAGATAGTCCATCAACCCGTGTCCCATCTAGAGGATTGGGAGCCTCTTATGTGTAAGGAACTTTGAGGTAGTGTATGTAAAATGGCTAAGTATGTCTGCCACATAGTCCTCAGTAAATGTTTACAGTTTTTATTCCTGCAGAAAGCACTATATTTAGCCCAACCCGGCCTATTGTAGTGACAAGGAGGGCCTTATGCTCACAGATGAGCACTAGAGGAGCCTGGAATGTTGGCATTCAGAGTTGTTCCTTCAAGGAAAGGGACACAGTACCTGTTACCTGCCCCGAGGCTGGGATCAGAAGTGGTTAATAGCACGGTGACCTCACCAGATCCTCCCCTTGACCCTGATCGTGAGCTTGTTTTTCTCAGTCTGTAGAATTTATCTTTATAGAAGTTGTTGCGTATATTTTACGAAGAGTTGCAGAGTAYTCATATTGGATCTTTATTTAGCTTACTTTGTTCTTCAGAGATATTTATGCATGCATTATTGTGCATGTGGGGTTGTCACCAGAAAAGTTTCCACCAAATTATGCTGTGCTTAAATATGCCTAAAACAAACCACTCAGGGTCAGACTCCCAAAGTTTGAAGCAGCACCAGCTATTTAGTTGTGTTGAACTGAACAGCCTTCTTGCCCCCAAGGTTGTCTCTGCTGGTCACGGAGGTCACTGAGGCCCTTCAGTCTACCTTTCTAATAATGGTATAGGAAGTTCATAGGAAGATAGTATATCTACACAGCCATCTGCTGGTACTCAGAAAGTAAAACTAGCCTCTGCCCACAGACCAGCTTTCTTCAGCCAGTGAGAGCCCGGGCTTTTGTCTTTTGTTATCCTCTTTAGTTATAGTCCATGAGGGATAAGGAAATGCCATGGCCCTATTTAGTTCTGGTTACTAGACTTCTAGTACAGTTCTTAAAAGCTGGGTGTGACAGTGCCTGCAATCCCAGTACTTGGGAGGCTGAGGCAGAAAAACCATAAGTTATAGCCAGTCTGGACTCTGTTTTAAAAAGAAGGTGGAAAGGGGGCTTAATTAATAACCTCTGGGACTAATGGTTCATTTCTACCTGCAGGTTGGTTGTGGTGTAGGAAACACAGTCTTTCCAATTTTACAAACTAACAAGTAAGTATATTGTCAGGTTTACAGAACAGCAGAGAGGAAAAGTGAGAGTTTGCTCCTAGAAGCCAGAGTTGTTCTGGGTGTAGATGGCTATGCCACCCTCTTAGGGTGGCTTTAGTTTAGTGTTAGTGAAATTAGACTTAACACCAGTTGCCGCGTAAAAGATGTTCTGTGAGCTGTGAGGAGCAATTGTTAGGTTGTCACTTCCTGCCCGAGGTCAAGGTAGGACAGCTGGCCTACATGAAGTTATCTGCTTCTGTACACTCGCACACATCACTGTGACGCCAGGAATGTGGGGTTTCCCCAAACGAACAAGACCTGCACCTGAAATCGAGGCATCTTGTAGTTCAATTCCAATACTGTCACCCGCCCTGGGGTTAACATCAAATCCCATAGGTTAAAGGCTCAGTCTTACAAGACTATTCCCCACTTCAGATTCTAGCTGCTAACACAGGCTCACACTTCCAGTGTGCTGTGAGCCAGGACAGTCCACAGTGCCCTCCTAGGTTTTGCTGGCTTTACTGTTCATTATCAGGGGTATTGTAAGGGTACAGGGAACAGCCAGATGAAGAGACATACAGGGTGAGGACTAAATCCTTTGGAACTCTCTAATCATGGCATCTGTAAGTGCTGGCCCTCCTGAGGTTATCTAGGCCCTAGACACTTCCGCCATTCAGGAAATCCCTGGTGTTTAGGAGCCTTGACTGGAAATTGTGTAGGGGTGTGTGTGTGTGTGTGTGTATGTGGTGTTTCTTAACCACATTTCAAGGTGCCCTGCTTGGCACTTAAGCTACGGCCTGGCGGGGACTCTGGTCCTAGGGAGGTTTAAATCAAGTCTCTGTGATTCTACTTATCAATAAGATTTGGGAGTCAAAGGCTGGGGTGAAAACCTGCTAGCTCAGAGAGATTGAGTAGCAACTACCTGACTTTGATTTTTGGTCAGAGATACTGCAAAAGACAGGATTCTTCTCTCATCCCAGAACCCAAAAGAGAAGTTCAGACTCTAGTCCTGCCCTTTCCTTCCTGTGTGTCTTCTCTATCCGGATTGTTGGCTTCTCTGTGACCAATTCTGGGTCAGTTAAATGCTGGCTCTGCTCCCTGATTCAAAGTTTAGCTTTCTTGGCAAGTCTCGGAAGTGTCAGTACAGTCAAAATATCACACAACGCAGATACTCTAAAGAACCCACTGTTTCTCAAAAGTTTCATCTAGATTTGCCACTTTAGTTCACAATATTTAATTGCAGCAGAGACAAGCAGATCTCTGAGCCAACATGCTTTACCTAGTAAGTTCCGGACCAGGAGGATGGCCCGGTAGTGCTTGCTGCCAAGCCTAACAACATGGGTTCAATTCCCAGAGCATAGTGGAAGGAGAGAACTGACCCCTCAAGTTATCGCCTGACCTCCATGCATACAGACACACACACATAATTAGATGTAATTTCTTATGCCGTTTTATTGGCCTGTGGATTTCACTCAATTGATGGAGTGCTTGCCTAGCATTTAGGAAGCTCTGGGTTGAGTTCCCAAAGCTGAATATGGTGGCACACACCTGTAACCCCAGTACTCAAGAGGCTAAAGTGGGAGGATCATTAAGTTCAAGGTCATCCTTGGCTGCATAACAAGTTCAAGGCCGCGAGACCCTGCCTTAGAAACAAAAGGTCCAAGATTATTACCGGAAGCTAACAAAGAATATTCAAGTCTTGGAGTTTGAGTATAGGAAGAGATTGTCTTATTCTTGATGTCTCGTTCACATTCTCAGTAATTCAAACGAGAGTGTGTCTTAACCTCTCCAGAATTATGTGGGTGCTGGGATCTGAGCCCTGATCTTCATGATGGTGCAGCAAGCACCTATAACCAACCACCGTGGCTGTGCCATTTAAGTAAGATTACTGGAACCCACTTGTTAATGTGATATTTTCTTAGAGGTGACAAGATTTCTTACTTTCTTACTGATGGTTTGATAAACTTGGTATTAGCCAATATCTGCGTGACCTAAAAAAGGACAAGGGACACAGAATTTTAGCCAGAATAGTACAGTTGATTTGGATGAGTGATATCCTTTGTCATTTGACTTTGCTACTCTACATAGAGAAGAGACATAATGCAGTTTGTGTCCTAATTATTGTGTTGGTTTTTTTCTGCCCATTTCAGCAACCCAAACCTCTTTGTTTACTGTTGTGATTTTTCTGCCACTGCTATTGAACTGGTCAAGGTAAGTAAGTGACTCCTGCAGTGAGCTCCACTATCTAAAGGGAGAGGAGTCTCTTAAAACCGAGAGCATTAACTCCGTGACTGTGGCCTGGAAGTATAGAAAGTTCGTGAAGCACTTAGACCACAGAGCCAGGGAAGAAAGCCTAATCTGCACTTAGCTAGAACTCGGGCATCTAGATCTCTGCAGACTTTTTAAATTATATATATAAATTATATGTGTGTATGTATGTATGTATGAATATGTACTTAGGAGCATCAGCAGGATCAGAGGCATTGGGGTCTCTGGAGCTGGAGATACAGGCAGTTATGAGCTGCCTGGTGTGAGTGCTGAGAATCAAACTCAGGTCCTCTGCAGTAGCAGTATGCTGTGCTCTTAGCTGGGCCATCTCTCCAGCCCTGTCACCAAACATTTTTGTCCTTTATTTTTTGAGACAGGGTCTCGTGTACTTCATGATGACCTTGAACTTACTGTGTAAACCTTCTTGATCCTTCTGCCTCCACCTCCCAAGTACTAGAATTGCAGGCACACACCCTGACTAATTCTGACTCACACTCAGGTGCCCCGAGAACCTCGTCATGGTGACTAGGAGTAAATCCTTGTTCTGGGAGCAACAGTAGTGTCATCTAAAGCGAGTTCAGCTTCTCTCTGTGCTGTGCTCGCATTTCTGACCCATTTGTCTCTCCACCCCTGCAGACAAATTCAGAATATGATCCTTCTCGATGTTTTGCCTTTGTTCATGATCTATGCGATGAAGATCAAAGTTACCCAATGCCTGAGGACAGTCTTGATGTCATCGTCCTTATATTTGTCCTCTCAGCAATCGTTCCAGACAAGTAAGTATTAAGTCCCTTAGCCTAAAAAGCTTTAATGAAGACCTTAAACTCCGATTTTCAATAAAAACCATGTCACTGTAGTGTTGGTCCACCTCCTGTTTCAGCCTTTACCGTTCTGCCTGCTGGCTGTGGGCTGCCTGCTGCTCGCCGTTGGGAGCTAAGTCTGTCAGCAGTGTGGACAGATTCTCACTTCATCCACTTTGCATGTGCTGCTTTGCTATTTAAATGTTGAAATAAGACAAAGTTAACACACCAGAATTTACACAGCTAGACTACTGTGTTCTCTGGTGCTTGCTTTTTTTTTTTGATTTTTGTCTTTTGCTTTTTTGAGACAGTTTCTCTTTGTAGCCCCAGAAGTCCTGGAACTTGCTCGTAGATCAGGCTGGACTTGAACTCCCAGAGATCTGCCTGCCTCTGCCTCCAAAGCACTGGGATTAAAATCATGTGCCACCACTGCCCAGCTTTGGTGCTTACATTTTTAGGAAAGCTGAAATACAGCTTTCCATAAAGTAAACTGGAAAAGTTACTGTTTAAAGGGTCTGGTGAGGTGGTTCAGTGGTTAAGACAACTCAAGTTTCTTTCCTATACCCACACGGTGCTTCACAGCCATCCAGAACTCCAGGTCCAAGGATACAACATCTACTTTTGACTTCCATGGGCACTGTATATAGAAGGTGTTTATGCATGTAAATATCTGTATACATAAAAGAACGATTTTGTTTGTTCATTTTTTTGAAGATACTATTTTACCCTGTCTCGGAAAAAAAAAAAAAAGATACTATTTTAAAACTTCATGTAGGGTCAGTAAGATAGCTCAGCAGGTAAAGAAACCTGCCACCAACATGAGTTCAGTCCCTAGGGCTCAGTGGAAGGAGAGAACTGACTATTCCACATTCTTCTCTGACTTCTCATGTGATATGTGCTTATGCACACGCGTGCTGGGGGCAACAGGAAATGAATGTAATACATCTTTGTAAATTCATATGCAGGTAACTGGTGGTACCGTTTGGTACAAAGCACATGTTTAACAAGGGTCCTGAGGATGTATGCTCAGTGGTAGAGTCTGTTCTTCCCATGCACAGCCTGGGGTCAGTCCCTAAACCAAGAAAACAAAAGAACGGAGCATAGTAGCCTGTGCCTGTGGTCTGGGTGATGATACAGGAGGCAGAGGCAGGAATTAGCCCTGGAGTTCAGAGGCTACCTGGGCAACATAGCAAGAGCCCAAGTCTAAAACGAAAAACCAGTGCGTCAGGCAGCCAGTGACCCTATGAAATGTCCACGGGAGGAGGTGGAGTCGGTTATAAAGAGCTGAGACTGTGATGGTGGCACCGTTGACTGACAGCAGAGAAGATTTGACGTTGCCTGAGCTAGCCCAATTTTCCTCTAGGTTAGCAGTAAAGTTCTCTGGCCTCACAGGAGCAGGATGAGGCTTTGAAATGTTTCATATAGTATATGTGCTTCAGTTGCACAGAAGGGGAGAGGGGAGAGCCAGGGAGGGGAGCAGAGAAAAATGTAGAGCTCAAAAAGAGAGAGAGAGAGAGAGAGAGAGAGAAGCTTATTTGGGCTTCCGTTTTGGAGGTTTGGACTTTCAGGCCCTCAGCAAGGTGGCACAACATCACCAATACAAAATCTCTCATCCCATGGTCAGGGTAAGAAGAGAGGAGGAGGAAGGGGACAGAACCCCACAGTCCTTCCAGAGCACCCACACATGCTTCCTGATGACCTACAGATGCCACCCTTCTGAGTATCTGCCACCTAGCAGTTCAAAAAAGAGGCCTTGCTTTTAGCGTGTGGGCCCCTGAGGAGAATCGCAGTAACAAATGAAAAGCCCTCCCACAGCGTTCATTTGCCGGCTGCTTATGGCACCATGGCAGTTGGAAGGCTTTCTATGTGTATAGCTTTTAGGACATTTTCTAAAGCAGGTCTCACTAAGTGGCCTGAGCTGTCCTCCTGCCTCAGCCTCCCAAGAGCTGAGACTGCAAGCCTGCATCATCACGCCAGAAACTTTACACTCTAGAGGAGAGTTTTTCGTGTAACAGGAAGATGTGGTTTGATGGGGAAGTTCAGCCAATCACATTTGGCTAGGGCGTGGCCTCCTGGGGCCAGGGAAGAAAAACCTGGGCATCCAGGTGTGCTTCTTGCTCCCTTCTCTGCACGCCGCTGGACCGCGGGCGCTGGACCGCAGTCATGAGAGTATCCCCGTTTTCCAATTATTAAACTAAATCTGTTGTATTGAGCTGGTCTGGTTAATTCTAGCTTACCGGTCGACTACGCCCATCTAAGAGTTTGAGACAGATGAGTCATGGGTATTCCCTACGCCATATGGTCAGGCTCCCAGAGAGCTTCAGGAGCACATGGCAGGGGTGGGAATCACAGGGCCAGGAGGAAGTAAGCCCGTCATGTGACACATAGGGACTGGCTTTTGTGTTGCCAGAGTTAGGAAGTGTGTTGGGGTGGGGTTTGTGCTATAGGAGGGGGACCCTGTCCCTGGGGGACTTACACTTCGCTCCCTCTGCCCTGCAGGATGCAGAAGGCTATTAGCAGGCTCAGCCGGCTCCTGAAGCCTGGAGGGGTGATGCTTCTTCGAGACTATGGCCGCTATGACATGGCTCAGCTTCGATTTAAAAAAGGTATCTGGGGATCTGGAGAGCTGGATCAGGGTGGAGAGCACTGGCTGTTCTTTGAGAAAGCCCAGCTTCAATTTCTAGCACCCCATGGCATGTCTCAGCTAACTCCAGTTCCAAGGGATCTGATGCTTTCTTCTGTCCTCAGCAGACACCAGGCATGCATGTGATGCAGAGACATACATGTAAGCAAAATACACAAAAGTAGAATTTTTTAAATATATAAAAATGCTGGGCAGTGATGACAGTACTCAGGAAGCAGAGGCAGGAGGATCTCTGAGTCAAGGCCAGGCTGGTCTACAAAGCAAGTTCCAGGACAGCCAGAGCTATTACACAGAGAAACCCTGTCTCCAAAGACCAATCAGTATATACACATATGACTAGGTATGGTGGCCGAGCACTCAGGAGGTATTGGCAGGAAGATCTTCTGAGTTCAAGTCCAGCCTGGTGGTTTAGTAAGTTCCAAGTCAGCCAGGACTACACAGTACCATATTCTGTACAAGAGTATAAGTGTATGTATATAAAGATAATTTGGGGCTCATTTGGTTGGGTGCTGTCTTAGTTAGGGTCTCCATTGCTCCCGCTAAACACCAAGTTGAGAAAGAGTTTATCTGGCTTACACTTCAGCATTGCTGTTGTTCATCATGGCAGTCAGGACAGGAACCTGGAGGCTGGAGCTGATGCAGAGGCCATGGCCAGGTGCTGCTTTCTAATAGAACTCAGGACCACAAGTCCAGGGACGGCCCCACCCACAATGGGATGGCCCCTCCCCATCTTTCNCTAATTAAGAAAATCCCTGCAATCAAAGGCATGATCCTGAGGTGTTTTCTTTGTTGACATCCCCTCCTGTCAAATGTGTATAGCTTGTATCTAAATTGACATAAAACTAGACAGCCCAGTGCCTACTTAGAATCATAAAGCCCTGGTTTTGATCCCTCAAATGGCATTAAACCAGGTGTGTATACATTTGTCATCCCAGGACTTAGGTGGTAGAGGAAGGAGGGTCAGTAGTTCAAGGTTGTTCTCAGCTACAGGACCCTATGTCAAATAAAAAGTTTATTTTTCCAAAGATATTTTTGCCACTTAAGTGAAAACTGCGTTTGCCAGTCTAACTAGACATACTACAAAAAGGTGGGTATTTTGTTTGTTTGTCTGAGGGCGTGTATGTTTTTTGGTTGGTTGGTTGATTTTTCAAGACAGGGTTTCTTAATGGCCTTGAACTCACAGGGATCCACCTACCTCTGCCTGTGCTGGGATTAAAAAGGCTTGTATCACCACCACCTGGCAGAAAGGTGGTGTTTTTTGTTTGTTTAAGAAAATAAGAATCAGGGTGGTTGTGGTGGTCCAAGCTCTTAATCTTAATCAGCAGGCAGATCTCTGTGGGTTCAAGGTTAGCCTAGTCTATAGCACTAGTTCCAGGATAGCCAGAGCTACACAAAGAAAGACTGTGTCTCAAAAAAGAAAAAAAGAGAGAGAGAAAAGAAAAGAAAGAAATTATTAGGAGATCGGTTTAATCTGGAAATTATGGTCTTTTAGACCATAACAGCCACTTTAGAAAAGTTGATATTTAAAGTACTTGGTTATATAAGTCATCTTAAATGTGGAACAGATGGGAAGGTTTGTATGTGCTTGTGATCTCAGTATTTGGGAGGCAGAAGTACGGAGATCAGAAGTTCTAGGCCCTCGGCTACACACTGAGTTCCAGCCCAGTATATGTATTGATATTATGTCGTAAACAAAAGGGCTGGGGAGATGGCTTAGCAGTAGAGAACACTTGTTCTTGCGGAGGACCTGTACCAGTACCCACCCACATGGCAGTTCCAGGGGCCAGGTGCCCGCTTCTCGTCTCCACAAGGTCCTGCATGTACTTGGTACCCATACATACACAGGTGTGCACACACATGCACATGAAATAAATATGTATTTTTTTCATGAAGCAGGACTGGAGAATTGGTTTAATGGTTATGTATGGGCTGCTCTTCCAGAGGACCCATGCTTGATTCCCAGCACCCACATGGTGACTAACAGTTATGTGTAACTCCAGTTCCCAGAGATGTGATGTCCAGTTCTGGTCTCCAAGGGCACATGCACATTGCACAGACACACTGCAGGCAAAATACCCATACACAATAAGTAAAAAAATAAATATTTTTAAAACATAAAATGAAAAGAAAGGTGAGTTCAAAGACACAATCAGACTTGGTGGTGCATGTTTTTAATCCTAGCATTTGGACAGCTAAAAGACAGTATTTTCTTGAGTTGTAGGCCTTATCAGAAGTTACAGGAGAGTAAACTCATGAGGGTTAGGTACACAGCTCAGTGGCAGAACACTGAGCATATTAACCAGGACAGCAAGAATGTTTTAAGTTAGAGAGTTTAGCCATGGAGTTTATCTCATATAGAGTCCTTCCTAGCGTGTGCAGTGCCCTCAGCACCACAAAACAAGATAGGCAGCAGGTGGCATGGTGAGAAGACATTTCAGTGTTTATGACCAATAAAGTCTTAATATCTGTGTTTGTCAGGGGGCTGTTATGAACTCCATAAGGAAAATATTCATGACCCACCCAAAAAACTAACAGTTCGCAGAAGAGCATATTTAAATGACTAGTAAACAAGAGTTCAAAGATGTAAAAGTAAAAGGATAATTCTTCTCAACCCTGTTGCAGCCCAGTTCCGGGAAATGCCACGGACTGGTCCTCACGGGACCCACGAACCGAGGGAGAACTAGGGCAAAAAACAGGAGAACTCAGGATTCGGCTAATGACAGACAGACTCACACACAAGAGAGAT
>LOEQ01014713.1:23903-36915 GCA_001685075.1 Bramus lutescens
GGAAGTTTAGGGGATTGAGGGATGTCTGTGTTTCCATGGGTCAGGAATGCACTCACCCCTCCAATGGTGAGAGTGGGGTGTTGAAGTCTCCCACTATTAGTTTGTGGGGATTAATGTGTGATTTAAGTTTTAGTAATGCTTCTTTTACATAAGAGTGTGACCTTGTATTTGGGGCATAGACATTTAATAGAGAGATTTTCTCTTTTGGATTTTTCCTGTAACTAATATGAATTGTCCTTTGTCTATTTTGATTGATATTAGATTGAAGTCTGTTTTGTTAGCTATTAGGATATTTACATGATCTTGTTTCTTAAATCCATTTGATTGGAAAAAAAATTTTCAAACTCTTTTCCCTGAGGTGAAGATTGTCTGTGAGGTTTAGGTGTGTTTCTTGTATGTGACAGGAGAATGGATTCTGTTTTTCTATCACATCTGTTAGCCTGTTTCTTTCTATAGGTTAAATTGAGTCTATATTAAAAGATTTTAATGACCATTGATTGCTAGTTCCTGTTATTTTACTTTTGTTGTTGGTGATGTTATTGTGTGTTTTCCCTTCTTTGGTGGTGTGGGACAATTCTGTATTCTGTCAATTATATTTTAAATAAACACTGATTTGTCAGTAGCCAGGCAGAAATTATAGGTGGGAAAAACTAGACAGGAAGTAGAGGTGGGGCAATGAGAACAGGAGTATTCTGGGAAAAAGGAAGCTCTCTCGCAGTCCTGTCTTAACCACCTAAGAAGCAGGATGTGACCTGCCCCACTGAAAAAGGTACTGAGCTATGTGGCTAACATAGATAATATAAGTTATAAGAGGTAATGTAAGTTATACGAGCTAATACAAAGCCTGAGCTAATGGGGCCATCAGTTTGTAACTTATGGAGACCTCTGTGTGATTTTCCTTGGACTTAACGAATGCGGGAACTGGGAAGGACAGAAACCCCAACAAGCAGGCCCACCATGTTACACTTTGGGATTTGCCTCTGTGAGATCATCTATTGTCTGTATTTTTGTGGATGTAGCTAACTTCCTTGAGTTGGAATTTTCCATCTAGTGCTTTGTGTAGGGCTGGGTTTGTGGCTAGGTATTGGTTAAATCTGTCATAGAATATCTAGTTTTGTCCTTCTATGGTGATTGAAAGTTTTGCTGAATATAGTAGTCTGTGCTGGCATCTGTGGTCTCTTAATGTAGCATAATGCTTGACCAGGACCTTCTGACTTTGATTGTTTCCTATGAAAAGTTATGTGTAATTCTGATATGTCTGTCTTCATATGCTACTTGACCTTTTTCCTTTGCAGCTCTTAATATTTTTTCTTTATTCTCTATGTTTAGTGTTTTGATTGTTATGTGGCAATTGGACTTTTTTGATCCAGTCTATTTGATGTTTTGTAAGCTTCTTGTATCTTCATATGCATATCTTTCTTCAGGTTTGAAAGTTTTCTTATATGATTTTGTGGAATATATTTTCTCTGCTTTAAGTTGTACTTCTCTTTATTCTATCCCTATTATCCTTAGGATTTGTTTTTTCATGGTGTCCATATTTCCTGGATATTTTGTGTTAAACTTTTGTTAGACTTAATGTTTTCCTTTACCAGTGAGTGTATTTCCTCTATTGTATCTTAAGCACTTGAGATTCTCTCTTCCATCTCTTGTATTCTGCTCTTTGTGTTTGTGTTTGTGGTTCCTGATCATTTTCTCTTCTTTTCCATTTCTATAATTCCCTCGGTTTATGTTTTCTTTACTGTTTCTTATTTCAGTTTTCAAGTCTTGAGTAGTTTCTTTGATCTCTTTGATTGCTTTTTCTTCATTTTGTTCAAGGAATCTGTTCATTTCTTTCAATTTTTTTGTTTGTGATTTCTTCCATTTCTTTGAGGAAACTTTTCATTTCCTCTTTAAGGTCCCCAAACATTCTCCTAAAGTTATTTTTTAGGAGGTTTTCTTCTGCTTCATCTATATTTGGGTGTTCAAGTCTTGCTGTTGTAGAACCACTTTTTTGTTGGTGTCAAGTATTCTTTGTGGTGTTGAGTGTGTTATTACTTTGTCTTCCCATCTTTTCCTCTGATTGGTGTGGTTTGGGCTGTGTAACTGGAAATCAATCTTCCAGGTGCCAGTGAATCCAAGGCTCAGATGGTTCCTATTTGAGGTGCAATCAGAGCCATGGCTCCTGTCTCTCTGGAGGTCACTCAATGTTTCCATGATGTGGGATTCCTCTTTCTATGCTGTGAATATAATTGGTTAAGCAGAGCAGGGCAGAACAGAGCTAGGTAGAGAAAACTAAACTGAATCCTGGAAGAAAGGGGCAGAGTCATATAGAAGCCATGGTTCCACCACCAGAGACAGGCACACTGAAGCTGGCAACCTCGTGGTAAAATATATAATAAGGGAGATGGGTTAATTCTAGATGTAAGAGCTAGCTAGCAATACCTTTAAGTAATTAGACAAGCTGTGATTTAATTAATATAGTTTCTGCATGGTTATTTTGGGAGTCTGAGTGACAGGGAAATGAACAAGTGGAAGGCAGGTAGGAAAATGAACTTGCAGCCTCCTACAACACTCCTGGAGGCTGTCCATGGTGTTGGGTGGGGGATAGCTTTGCAATCATGGAGATCATTCCTTCAGGCCTGCTCCCATGGTGGTTGCTTGCTTGGGGCTGCTCCAGCTAAGATTGCTGTCTTAGGCCTGCTCTGCTCCCTCAGAGGTTGTTCCCTTGTACCTACTCCAGTGAAGCAGTGACTGGCTCAGGGTGACCTGGTGGAGGTCCCTGGCTCAGACCTGCTCTCTCACTGGTTGCTCCCTTGTACCTGCTCCTGTAAAGTTATATGTTTCAATTGGCTGAAGTCCTCAGTCCCTCAGTTCCTTGAGGAATATTGAGATAAATCCCAGGTAGAAAATGTTTAATTTATACCAAAAAAAAACCCTCTCAACTTGACATCTTGTTATATTTGTAAAGAACCAACTATTGTAGAACTTTTAAAATCATGAAAGTGTTCATGCTCATGTTTATCATTTTTGATTGAAGAAAAACTTCATTGTGCTCATTTGGATAGTTGCTAACAGGGTTGCTGTATTTTTCTCCTTTGTTTCCAGAATACTCAGTTCCTAGTGAGAGTTTTGTTGATGAGCTACTGAAGATAAAATGTACTAGTTTTTTTGCCTAGCTTTTTGCCATTATAACAAATTGCAGAGACTTTCTAAAGAACAAAGTTTTATTTGGGATTACAGTTTCAGAGGCTGAAGTCCAGGATCTTGGCCTCATTTCTTGGAGTGTGTTTTGAGGGAGTCCAGTGTGATGGGGTCTGATGGTAAAATAAAACTTCTCAATTTGTGGCCAAGGCATAAGAGAACAGAGGACAACAAGAACCCATCTGCTTCTCAAGCGCACCCCCAGTGAACAGAGACTACCAATCAGGCCCTGCTTCTAAAGGCATTGCCATATCCTAATGGGGAACCAAGCCTTCAATATATCGAGCTTTGGAAGACACTTAAGACATGGCCTATTAGGGGGAGGGGGGAGGGGAGAGGGAGAGGGAATTTGGAAGAGGGGAAGAGATGGAAAATTTTAATAATAATAATAATAATAATAAATGATAAAAAACACTTTAAAAATGAAAAAAAGACATGGCCTATTTACTTTTCTTAAATGAGATGCCATTGAAACAATGATTCCCACTCTTTAGATTTAAAAAGACCAGTGTGGATTCCAGAGCTGGACATACATGAAAACCTGATACTAACAATGCAATATCTTTAGCCGAGGAGTTAGCACTTCAGATTGTGTTCTGGAATTTACAGTTATATAAATTTGTTTGTCTGTCTTGACATGTTCCCATGTAGTCCAGATTAGCCTCAAACTTAACTAAAGGAGACCTTAAACTCCCAAGTGCTGGGATCACAGACATGCACTGTAATGCACAGCATTATTACAGCAGTATAGCTTTTTTTCATTTTGCCTTGAATTTTTTGGAAAAATAAAACACCTCTTGGGTGTCTCTTTCCTTCTCTTCCTCCCTCCCTCTTCATTTTCATACCTTCCTCCCTTTTCTCTCTCTATTTGGACACTAACAGAATAAGTAAGATGTAAGTACTTAAATTGTGAATATAAGAGTTTGCCCTCTGTTATTAGAAGGAGCATCAAGATAGATGCCCTGTATAAGCATCATAGTAATAGATAAATTATACTGCATAAAGTACTGTGCAAAGAAGTTGTTTTCTGCATGATGATGGTTTGAATTTTATATTTTAGTTAGTAAATGTAACTTATATGTAATATGTGGGTATAGTAATCAAATTTGTATACTAGAAGTTAATGAACATGAATATGATCCAACAGATATTTTTGAAGTATTTCTAAAAGTTATAAATTGAAATTAATGGGTGCTTTGGCCTCAAAGGAGAGTGATATTTTACTACTTATAATGATTTATCCAGTGAAATAGAATGCCTAGACATCACCAACTAGATACGACTAATGCAAATCAAGTTAAAATCATTTGTTCACTTATTCAACCAATTTTTAGAGCTCCAGTGACATTCCAGACTTGAGACTATATACGTACTACCCTGACTTGGAAAAAAAATTATTACTAGAGGAAGCATGCTAATCTATGGTGAGAGTGCAATGAGTTTGCTAACATGACAATATTATTTTTAACAACAGAGGATTCATGGGATATAGAACAATTAATAAAAACCCAGAGACAGAAATTGGGGTTCAACCTGAAGGTCAGGAAAGCAAAATAGCCAGCCACTAGCTCTCACCTCTATCTCAGTCCAAAATGGTGATCCTGCCTCCAGGAATTCTCAAATTGAGACTGTGTCTGAGAGCTGTCTCCTCGCATCGTATATTACTCTCTAGTGCTGGGATTAAAGGCATGCACCACTACCTCCCAGTTCCTATGGCAAACTAGTGTGGCTACTGGGATTAAAGGTGTGTGTCATCACTGCCTGATCTGTAAGGGTGATCAGAGCAGCTGCTTTACTCTCTGGACTTCAGACAAGGTTTATTTATTAAAATACAAATGAAATATCACTACAATGGACCTAGGAGCAAAAGAGGTATTTCTGGACTGTGAGTGAGTAAGCACATGAAAATAAGGAATTTCATGAGTAAGGCAAAAACTACAAAGAAAGGAGATATTAAAGAGCATCTGGCTACAGTAGACACAATATCTTGTATGGAAGTAGTAGATCTCATTGCCAATTGACTTGGAATGTCTTTAAAAGTTATTGTGACTCCCAGAATCCTAAAGAACTTAAAGACCCAAGTTCAGAACAGAACAGAAAACAAGGAGGGAATGTCACCTAGTGCTGTCTCCTGTGACTGGACACTTCCCCTGGCAGGCCTGCCATTGATAGCCTTGCAGCTAGCCACTATTACCACCTCCTGGAAACATTGCCCCTTACCACTGCAATCCACTACTATCAGCCATAGTTGAAATGGATTTTGCACTATCCTTTTCCTTTTGCCTCACTTGCTCCATAACTAAAATCCTGGGAAATGATGATGGTTTAGCTAAGTGGTTCTCAACCCTCCTAATGCCACATCCCTTTAGTACAGCTCCTCATGTTGTGGTGAACCACAGACACAATATTATTTTTGTTGCTATTACATAACGGTAATCTTGACACTGCTATGAACCATAGTGTAAATATTTTTGGGGACAGATGTCAGGAGCTGTGAGCCACAGGTTGAGAACCACTGGTTTTGACAGAAGCTTCTCATTCGACAGCCCAGAAAGGAAATCACACACCCCCATACCTTTCACAGTGAGAGGCAGGGCTCCTTATTGGTAAAACATGGAGGTTTTTGCTAGATATTTAGGAGTCTCTAAAGGGAGATTGGAAGTCAGGAGAGAAAGAAGGGACCTGTTCTTTTTTTGTGCCTCCTCCAGTTACTGATACCCTAGGAATGGCTGTTTATCCTCTCAGGAACAGAGTCAATTCCAGTCATGAGTTCTTCTCCTCACAGTAAATATTCTCAGTCATGAAGCTAGTATGACTCTTGCTTTGTTTCATTTGTTTGACTCCTAAACAACATAGAATCTAAAACTCTAAATATATTGAAGTCTCTGGGTCATGAATATGAGGGTGAGCTCACTTGAAAGAAATGAAGCCCGGGTTTGGTGACGGTCTGGTGAGGGACTCATGGCTTCTATGATTTGATGAACAGGTGGAGAATTATGATTGAATCCTTTTTCATTGCTGGTGAGAGATGTGAGGCACCATGGTAGAAATCAGAATGAAGATTACTTAAAAACAATTAAAAATAGAAGTACCATCTGACCCACAGAAGTAACATTCCTGGGAATATACCCAAAGACCTCTAAGTCCTGCCATTGATATATTTGCACATCCATATTCATTGCTGCCTTCTTAACAAAAACTATGAAGCAATAAGCCTAGATGTCCACTCAGAAATACAAGTACAGCCTGCTTTAACTCATATGTGAATCCTAGATATGTTTATGTATATGTATGTATATGGTGACATATGTATAGGGTATGAAACTAGAAAGGGGATCACAAAAGTGCAAAAACTAGATTTCAAAGAAAGGGTAGGGAGAAAGAACAGAACAATACATAAGACATGAGAGCTGAATGGCAGCAAATGAGGGAAGCAGAAAGAGTTCAGTGGAGGGAGAAGAGTAAACCAAAAAAGTGTGTGTGAAAAAAGCTATTAAAACACCCATATCTTTGAATGGCAATGCATAGTTAAGAAACAGATAAAAATATGAAGAGAGAAAAAAGAGAGAAGGCAGAAGACAAAGAGAGTTAGGATGGTATAACTGGAGGATTTTTGTGTTGGCCTTTTTCTTTGTTTCTTTGTTTACCTGCTGAGAAGAAATAGGTGAAGTGGAATTGTTAATAATATTAAAGGAAATCTGTAGATTTTGGTTTGTTAAACATTTTTCTCTCTTTATTCAGAACCAGAGAAGACACAGCAAAGAAAAAAAAGAGGTGTCAGACAATAGAAATGGTTCAATCCTACCACCCTGTTTTCTTAGGGGCAACACATGGGGGTAAGAAAGGAAAAGATTGTAACAGGGAAAAAGTTAAGAAAGGCATTAGTAGAGGACTTTTCATAGACTAATAAGAATGGAGTCTTATAGAAAAAACAGGGAATTTATGAAATACAAAAATTTTAAGTCAACCAACTAGAAGACATTTTGGCCATATCTTTGAACACTAAAGATATTGTGATCGTATGATTCAGATAATTGTCTAACTGTCTTTGGTATTTAACAAAATGATCTGAAAACTTATGTCACCACAAAAACTATGCACCCTTGACTTTACATCATAATTGCTAAAACTTTGAGGCAGTTCTTTGTCCAACCTTTTCAGGACATTTCATAAGATTTCAGTCTTCTTGGTCTTCTTAGAAGAGATGAGACCAGTTTGCCAGCCTATCATATTTACAAAGCAGAAGCTATTGTTGTGTCTCTTTAAATGATTGAATATTCTCTGTGAAATCACTCTACTTAGACCATCAAAGATGTGTCTTTAATTAGCATCCTGGAACTGAAAGATTGTGTATCTAAGGAAGTATATTCTGGGATGGCTATCTCTCCTCCATGTGGATACCATCCTTCAACAAGCTAGCCTAGGCTTGCTGTCATGACAGCAAATTCTGAGAGAAATGAACACTACATAAAATCTCCAGAAGACTCATGGTGCAATCACCATCACACCACATTCTATAGGCAAAGCAAATCACTAATGTGGGCATATTTACAGAGCAGGAAAAGACATAGTCACATAGTAGGGCATAGACAGGGCAGAAACAGAGACATGCCAGCTATGAATCCAATTTCTATGTGGTAATAAAAGAGTATGTATCAGAGGGATGAGAGGTGGTCTGCAAAATTACATAGGACCCCAAGTCTTATAAATGGGAATGAACCTGTACACTGGTAGATCATGGGAGGCATGGAAGATGGAAGCGGAAAGGCTATAGGTTGGCATCTGACTTCAGGAAAATAACCCTGCTAGCAATAAAGTATGTGAACCTGAGGCATCCAACCCTTTCCCTGTAAACAAATACCTGAGATGGAAACCTGCATAGTTATCTATGTATTTATATCCCTTCCCATTCCAGAGAAGATATGACTCTTACATCTCACCCATACTTACTTTCAAAATCGTATTTATTTATTCCCTCTTTGCTGCTAGAAAGAATTCAAAGCAGCTCTTTTGAATTCTGCCCAAAGGCCATCTTGGAAGCATGTCATGGCCTGTCTTAACTGAGCTACCCATAAATGAAGCTCCAGAACTCCCAGCCAGAAATATTCCTGGAGGCAAAGTAAACAGGTGAATTTGGCTGTTTAAAAACACATGTAAGCACTTTATTTAGAACTCTGATTCCATTATGGCTGAAGGGAAAGAAAGGCAGGGCGAGTTCAAAAAGAATATTCACCATTCCGACTGTCCTAAAAAGGTTGCAATGACTTGTGCTTTGCAGGCACCGAAACAGGCTGGTAAAATTGTTCATCTGTCTGCAGAGCAAAGCATAGGTAACCAGAAAGGCCCTTAGAGACAGGACAGGGCCTGGCAGGCAACACTGCTTCCCACTTAGTGTTAAAGTGAAGCAAACTTGAACAGGCCTTGTTTGCTTTTTCTCTTCTACCTGCCGATGATAACAAAGTAAAACAAAGGAAGGTTGGGAGACTTCTGACTTTTGAATGGGACTCTCTTCCTCAATATTAGCAAGGCCTATATATTTAATTACTTATTTATTGTTATCTTTTAACCAAGATGAAATTCATCTTTAAGTCAATTGTAGTCAAGTTGAGGTTGAAGGACTCTTGATCCTTCGCCATAGTCTTCCACAGGTTACCAAATTTGAGCATGGTAGGTCTGTGCTAAGCACAGAGGCAACAGAGAGGAACAATGTATCCTTGGGAATTGGTCATACATAAATGCCACAGCTGGTATATAACTACAAACGGAGTTCAGTGGCTACGGTTAACAGCAACAGCCTTACTTTCTTGGTTCCAACCCCTTGTCTCAGAACCCTGTTCTCTCTACTCTAACACCATTTCTTGAGGCTCACTTAGCCATGGATTTCTGTTATCTGAAAAACCGGTTTCACTTCAGGTGTACCCGAAAGGTAGGCTGCATTCAGTATGATCCTGGGCTTCAGTACTGCGTGGTACGTATACATCGTTTAGATGTGTTCTCATTTACAAAGACGATGCCAAAGTAAGTTATAAAAGCCTGCACTTGCTGCTGTGTTGTATCATATGCTTGACATCTCAGAGGACTATTTAACAACATATTCTTCCATAGCTCTAGCACTGAAGACACTTTACACAGCTACGGCACTAATACAGACGGCAGATAATCTCACAACAGCCATAAGTTAGTGTTTTGCCTGTTGTGATTTTTTTATGCGAATTACAAGTTATCTAAAATCTGGTCTCTGTTTTCTTTGATCATGGGTGTGATTTTTCAAGATGTCTGCTCTATGATAGGGCTGGTGTGTGTGGTTGAGAAACAGTTCTCAGAACAGAACTGAATACTCTGTGTAGAGATCATAACCCTGGGGACTCATCAGTGTCTGACATCCATAAGAACGAAGCTGGCTCTCACATCAGCTTCTTCTTTGTAACTTGATAGGAGAGCCACTCCTTGGAACACTTTGGACTACAAATGAGACTTACACTCCAGTCTTAGATTTTCACTACTGTGTTAATCTCAGCACTTGCTGTACTTGTCGTGCTTTCAAAATATGCTGAAGGCACTTTGCCGTGTTCCCTAAAAAATGTGGAGAAAAGAACTTTAAAATGATTTCATAAGGTAATATGGAGAAAGATTTTCAGTCTTTTGTCCTGGAGGAGACTTTGTTTTGCACCTAAGTGGACTCAGTTACATTAAAACTCACATGTAACTCAATGCTCTTTGATTAGCAAGATTTTGTAGTTTGTATTTCTATAATAACTAATATTTGGAATGAGCTTAGTTTGAGTTCCATTATGATATGAACTACTGGGCATTAGAGCCACATAGGCCAGGTTTGATGCCAATTTTTCCAGTCCATAGGTTTGTGATTTGGGACAGCTTCTTTTCTCACTCTCAATTACATTAATTGCCGAGGGGTTCTGAGGACTTTGCTATTGTGAGGATCACAACCAGGCTCGAGATGCTGACAAAATGTCCATATCTTTCTTTCAGCATCTCTCTGGAAAGAATGCCACTCCCAACCTTTGAAACATTCTCATTCTGCACTTTAAGGAATATTTCTAAAATTAAAGGGATCTTATTTTCACTTTCATAAAATTATCCATGATAAAAGTAATCTTCGTCCACAAATAACTTCTGATAGTATAAGTTCATAAAGAATGACATGGGTGGTTCTCTAATCTTCAGATTTTGAAGATATTCTTTTTAATTATAATAAAAAAATTCTCTAAGGGAACTAAAACAATGAAGATAGGTTGTTTTTATTTGTACATGAAAGTATTGAATTTAACAACTGCCAATTAAATACAGTCTTTTTAAAGCTAGATAGAGTTTTTTAAAAACTGTGGAAAAACAAGTCACTCTGGTAGTATTAAATCATGATAATAACAGAAACTGGTACCTTGTTCCAGAATGAGTTGCATTACAGTAAGGAGGACCTGTTGAAATGGGGAAATTCTCCAGAGGACATATATCTATTATAATGTGCATATGATGGAAGCCAAAGGCCTTTTCAAAATGTCATGTTCTTTGGTAGGAGAGCACATCTTCCACAGTAAGCACATGGAAAGATATTTGATGAGGACTGGAAAGGGGGCAAGAATGTGTAGAGGTGTTAGCCGTGGAAGAATGGTACAAGAGACAGCAGGCCATTTGACCCATCAGAAGAGCAGATCCTGTGTATGACAGAAGACTTTGAAGTAGAAACCTATGATGGTATGATTTCCATGGGTGAGCTACATCAGGAAAATACATCTAGCTGCTTGTGCAAATAACTCCTACTGGGAGACAAATCACACATTGGAAAGTAGTGCCCTCACTTCTATCTACTTTATTATTTTTTCTTTATTCGTCAAAGTACTAATCTCATTTATTTTGCTTTATATTTTATCAAATTTTAATTATATTTATATACTCTCACTAGACTATAAGCTTCCTGAGGTCAGGGATGTTTTTTTGGTCACTTTTACATCCATGACATTTTTTTTCCTAGAATGATTTGATGAATGCCCACATGTGTCAGCTCTCTGAGGTTGCAAAAATGTGATTCTCCTTAGGAAGCAGGGAATAATACGTGTTCATTCAATTTTATAAATGGAATTATCAGTTCATGTACATAACTGTGAAATAAATGGAGAACTCTAAAATCTGAGTAATACAATCTCAATGTATTCTATAAAAATATCCTTACCAGGAATGCTTTAAATTGCTTTTTGGACCATTTTGGTTGCCCATGCTCTTGGATAGGTAGGATCAACATAGCAAAAAAATGGCAATCCTACCAAAAGCAATCTGTAGATTCAATGCAATCACCATCAAAATCCCAACACAATTCTTCACAGACCTTTAAAGAGCAATAATCAACTTCATATAGAAAAACAAAAAACCCAGGATAGCCCAAACAATCCTGTACAATAAAGGAACTTCCAGAGGCATCACAATCCCTGACATCAAGCTCTATCATAGAGCTACAGTAATGAAAACAGCTTGATACTGGCATAAAAACAGAAAAGTTGACCAATGGAATCAAATCAAAGACCTGGATATTAATTCATACACCTATGAACTCCTGGTTTTTGACGTAGCATTGTTCTTTTTACTCAGGATTGCTTTGGCTTATGTGGGGCGTATTGTGATTTGAATTTCAGGATTTTGTTTTCTGTTTCTATAAAGAACGTTATTAGAATTTTGATGGGGCTTGCATTGTACCAGTATACTGTTTTGGTTACTATTTCCATTTTCACAGTATTGATTCTTTCTGGTCCATGAGCATCAGCTGTATTTTCATCTTCTAGTGTGTTCTTTACACTACAATTTTCAGTATAGAGAAGGCTTCCTCTGCCTTAATGAAATACGTCCTAAGGCATTTTTTAAGTTATTGTCAATAGCAATATTTTTTAAGTTTTTCCTTAGTGTGTTTGTTCCTGGTAGGTAGGAAACCTACTGACTTTTGGGTGATGTTTTGCATACTGCCACTTTGCTGAAAGAGTTTATCACTTCTAATAGCTTTTGGGTGGAGTCGTTAAGGAGTCTCTATAGGATCATAACATCTGCAAATAAGAATCTTTGACTTATTTTTGATTTACATTTGTTTTATTTTCTCCTCTGGTCTTACAGTTCAACTGTCAACTTAAATCACTATAATGAGTAAGTGTTGGAAGGGTGGGCTCTCTTCTATTATACCTGAAGTACTATGAAATCCACCCTTTTAGTAAAACATTGGGTATAGGTTTCTTACATATAGATTTTGATATTTTGAAGTATGCTTCCTCTAGTCCTATTTTCTTCAGAATTTTTTTTTCATGAGAGGTTATTGGACCTTATTTTTAGCAGAAGAACTTTAGAACCACGAAACTAGAAATAAATAAATTCACTCATTCATTCATTCTTGGAAGTGGACAAATGCAATAACTCTAGATCTTAAGAACTGGAGGAAAGAGCATTCATATGAGGCTCTTAAGAAATAAGAGGTAGGGCTGGAGAGATGTCTCATAGGTTAAGAGAACTGACTTGCTGACTGTTGTTCTGGAGGTCCTGAGTTCAATTCCCAGCAACCACATGAAGGCTCACATCCATCTATAATGAGATCTGGTGCCAAGAACATTATATACATAATAAATAAATTTTAAAAAAAGAAATAAGAGGTAGGTCTACATATCATCCAGCTATCCTACCTCTGGGTCCATTTCGAAAAGAAATAGTATATTCATAGCAGAGCCAACTGCATCCCTTCCATGTCTTGCCTCAGTCATCACAATACCTGACAACATAATAAACCAAAAAGTGCACCAGCCCCAATCCTCTCCTTCTCCCTTTTCTCTCCCCATCTCCCCTC
>LOEQ01014715.1:2663-17293 GCA_001685075.1 Bramus lutescens
AAAAAAAAAAAGAAAAAAAGAAACAAAAAACCAACCAGGTGTTTATTTTTCAAGGACTGTTTGTTTCTCCATGTGTGAGAGTTTTAGGTCCTAATTGATTCAGCAGCCACTGGTCTGCCTGGACAGTTAGCAATACTACCCTTGCAGACCATTCCGTTGTTCTGATGAGAGCCCCAAATTATTTTCAGATGAAAAGCATGAAAAACACCGATCTGGCAAACAAATAAGGAAAAGAATCATGCCATTACCAGACAGACTTCTCAGAGAGCATTTGAAGTTCCCCCAGACAGAACTGTTTTAGCTTGGGATGGTAAATTCTCAAGGTTAGCATGCTGAAGGTACAGATTAACAGTGTACACACCGATATCCATTCCCAGTGCTACACCTTGAAGATGGGCTTAAATATTTGAGAAGAAATAGTGCCTGTCACCACGGAGGAAAAGGGCATTCTCTGTAAGAGACAGAGCATCCAACTGTTTAGCTGGGCTTGGTGGTGTTCAATAAGTAATCCCAAGACTCAGAAAGCTACCTATGCAAGCATAGCTCAGATAACTCCTGCCAATTATTCTGACCCCAGGTGGGGCCAGCACAGTAATATTATGGCAGTTGGAGGCCACAAAGGATGGCATGAATTTTGGTGGATGTGTGAAGGATGCTCTGAAGAATAAAGCCACCCTCTCGCTGTCTTTCCTGACCATGGCAGCCCAGAATGGTACTGCAGTCTTTGAGAAAAAAGCAAATGGGAAACACTTTGCATCAAATGCAGCATGTCCGAGTAGTTTAGAGGAGTTAGAGGCAGTTAACCAGTTAGATTCCCACCACTTGGCTGCCTACCTCTACATGGGATGGACATTGAGGGCAGTTGGCAAGTTCTTTTTATAAAGAATACAAATAAAGCTCTACTTTTAGCATATTTTCATGTATGTGCTTCGCTTCAAACATTCAAATATCAAAATATAAACAAGAAGATTCAGAATCTACAGGCTTTCCACAACTAGAATGTTCTTTAGACTTGGATGGGCATTGAAAGCAGTTATTACTAGCACGACACTCAAGGCACTTTATGACTATGAGAGACATTTTAAAGGGCCATTTTTGCTAATGCTAGAAGGGTTGTTGTGGCAATATTCATCCATTGACAAGTAAGTATTTAACCAATACCAAGATTCTGGCCTCTGTCTTGGATCATTTAGATTAGGAAGGATTGCTTCTTATAGTTACTGTCATTGTAATGGAAAGAAAGTAGGAAAGTTAGAGAGGCAATGTGGTCTTGTAGTGGAGGTTTCAATGCATGCAGAACATTGCTCTTGCTATGGACTAAATGTGTGCTCCCCAAATTCACATGCTGACATTCCGACCTTAATGACGAAGCATAAAAGTTGCTCCTTTGTGAGGTGATGAGGTTTTGAGAGGGAAGTCGTTGAGGGAGATTAGTGCTCTTCTATAGGAGACCCCAGAGAACTCGCCAGTCCCTCTTCTTAGTGAGGATAGAGAACAGGTTGCATACTGTAAGGCAGAGCTGCACCCTCACTAGAACCTGACCGTGCTGCCATCCTGACCCTGGACTCAGCTTCCAGAATGAAACTGGGCTATTTATAAGCTACGTATCCCATGGTACTTAGCTATAGAAGCCTGGCCAAAGGGATTCTTGCCCTCAATTCTATTTTATTTTGAGAATGTGGTATATTAAAATGTCTCAAAACTAGCATCACTAGTTCCATAACTCAACTAAGAGTTGAGCACTGTTAAATGTCCCTCTCTCACAGAGTAACCAGTCCAGGAGGAACTTACAGAGGGTCTAAGGTGAAGGAAGCACACTGCTGTGTAAGCCATTGCCAGGTGAATAACCGGGTTATTACCATAAGAAGGGAAAGTCACCCTCCAACCAACCCTCCAAGCTCAAATGTAATAAAAGTAGATGTATTGTGTGACATCAGACTTAACTTACTCATTTTATTTTATTTGAATAATAATCCTTCATAAATCCATGGATGGAATGTCCTTAAATAGAAAGGCAAATGATTCTGTAGGAGGTTTTTTCAGGGTACAGGTTTTCCCTTTGCTTGGATTGCGTTGAAAAATGCGGAAAATGGAACCATTTTGGAAGCCTTCCATTCATGGTCACTCCACTAGTTCTCACACTAGAGATGGTGATCTAGTTCTTGTGACAAAGAACTTTTTAAGGCTCTCCGTTAATTAAAATCTTGTTTTTTGTTTTTCGACTTTGATGTTTTAAAGATGTCGCAAGGATAGCTATCACAGCTCTCGGCCCGCTCCACCTTCCTTTGAGCTGTCAGCGTTAGGAACAGACGCAAATTCAGGGCTTTATGCAACTATCCTCCCTCTCTTCTTTTCTAACCGAGGAAACCGCAATTCACTAAAATCCACGAGTTTTGTGTTGAGAGGAAAAGAGGATTTGGTTTGAGTCCTTGGCTTTGAGGCCCACACGAGCGTTCCTGTGTGTGTCTCACAGGAATCTTTGCAGGATGGGAGATCTTTGCTCTCACTTCTTTCTAGGGGAACCCACTCTCACACGCCCCATGAAGGAATCCGTTGGTTAGGAGTAACTGAACATTCATTTATCAAAAAATTATAATTAACAAAAGATTCCAGAGAAATAGCTTTTGTATACTATGAGACTCAGGAAATTAAGTCAATTCTGGCTCCACTGCTAACGAGTTCTGTGATTTTAGGCAACACGTAATCTCTCTGTGATTTAAATTTCTTCATTTTGCAAACAAGATCCCTGTCCAGATGATTTTTTTTAAGGCGCCTTTTCCAAATCTAAAAAAAATAAAGCTTTGCGAAAACAAGATGATAGCAATTAGTCAGGACTCATCTGGCCACCAGAGGAATCCTTAATGATTAATACACAATTAGTGGCTGTTCTTGTAGCAATTAATGCTCGTATAAACTCCAAGAGGTCCTAAATTGTGCCATTAGATTGCATGTGCCAGCACACCCCAGCAGAGAGCAACTGCTTTCCTTGGATCACGCGGAAATCAAGGCATGGTCTCAGCTCCTTTTGGCTTTAACACATAAAGATAGCTCACCAGCTCACTGGAAAGACAGTTGTCTCATAAGAGAATTTGATATTCATTGCTATAATTTTAACAGTTACCAATAAGAACCAAAAAGTCTCTTTTGCACGAGATATGTCAAAAGAGAAAAAGGAAACCTGATAAATATGAAAGTTTTAATTAGAAAGCTTTAGGAACTTTAGGATAAAACCTAGACAAGCCTCTGTGTTCTTGGGTAGCATGTAGCACTGTTCTGTGAGCTTAGGGCTTGTTCCACAACTTTTTCCATTGTATACATTAAAAACGCTAAGAGAAAGTGAAGGCTATCATGTTTCTCTGTCTTAATTTTTCCTCAACCAGGCCAGTTTTTAATGTTTTCACTATTTATTAATCCTTCTTTATTTAATGTATGTGTGTGTTTGTGCATATATAAGTGTATACGAGTGTACAAGTGCATGTTATTTGTATGAGCACATACATGTGGAAGCTAGAGGATAACGTTGGGCATTGTTCCTCAGGCTCTGCTCACTTTTAAAAAACAGATTAATTTCATTTTATTATTATACATTTGTGTATTCTATTTTTAAATTTTCTGGGTGGAGGCATGTGCACATAAGCACAGGTGCGCATGGTGCCAGAAAAGGGCATTTGATCCCATGGAGCTGGTCCTACATAAATGTGAAATGCCCCTTCCTCACTGACCTGCCACTTTTCTCAGCATATTTTACACACATGCCTGGACTTTTAAAATATGGGTTCTGGGGAATCCAACACAGGTCCCCATGTTTACAAGGTCAGTAATTTACTGACTGAGCTACATCCCTAACTTCTAATTCGTTTTTCTTAGGGAATCCATTGTGAAGTTACTACATATATAACCTGAACGTTTTAATAGGCGTCTTTGTGACTGAACAACTACTGAACTTGTATTCACTAGATCTGATCCAGCGTCATCTTACTGCTTGGCTCTTCCAGTCGGAAGCACAAAGCAGAGTGAAGACACCGTTACAGATGAGAAGAAACGTAAACTCGCCATTGTGTCTCTCCCATTCCTATGAAATTTAAAGTTAAGCTACAATACATTTTTTTTAAACACTGAATTTTAAGGGGCCAGGAGTACAGCTTAGTGACAGAGCCCTTTCTTAGAGTGTCAGAGGCCCTGAATTTAAGTCCTACCACTAGGAAAAAGATGCTTTGACCTTCAGACATGTGACATCAGAATGCTGTGAGAAGCAGGATGGTCATGGACTGAGGGTGCAAAGTCTCCTGATGTGTGTTTGAGACCAGGTGTGTCCGGGAGAGGTATCTGTTTGAGGCCAGGGTCTCTGATCCTTGCTGCCCACCCCCACGTGGTGTCTGATCACCTTTGGCCTGTTCACACCAGGACTGCCGCTAGCCTGCTTATCTGGACTGTCCCTTACTCCTAAGGCTGTTCTTGGTAATTTTCTGTCCACTGCTGGCCCTGCTCCTGGCCAATATATTCAGAATCAAACCCAATTTCTGTCTGACTCTAAACCCTCATTATGGAGCTCCGCTCCTTATACCTATTGTGATTGTTACAAATAGTTTTTATTACCCTTCTTGAACAAGTCTTCAATACTTTTCTACACCTGGGTCTATTTGACTGACAGTTTTCAGTGTACAATGCTGGTACCGCCATTGGAAAGCTCCATAACAGACTCCCTTAGGGGATATCCTTACAAGGCCAGGATAGGTAAAGTGCAATGTAAATTCAAAAGTCAAAAGATATGAGCTACTCAGTTATGGTTTAGCATATTTTTTGACACTCCCCACCCCCAGGCTTACAGTCATCTCCATTCGGGAGAGCAAATGACTATTTGAATGATAATAAACAGCATTCTCTGGTGTGCCCACTTTCCAAAGCCAACAAGTCTCACTTACTTCAGATCCTCTCTCTCCCTTCAGTCCTTGTCCACCCTGGTCGCCCGGTTCACCCTTTAATAGGAGCCAAGAGAGAAATACCATGTAAGGTAAATAAGAAATGAGCTACATGAATGTGATTTCTTGGATTGTTGGGATGATAGAATACTTGCACAACATACTGGGGGCCCTTGTTGTCCAGTGGCACCTCGGAGTCCTGGTACACCCATATGGCCCTAGGAATAGAAGAGATTCTATTAATTCAAGTAAATTCAGCCATGTGACCTACACAGTTATCACTTAAATGGAAACATAGTATTCTAGAACCTAATTTAAATATAAAGTCTTATTTGAAATAGGATAGAACATATAGTTAAGTGATAGTTTGATGAACCTAGTGTATTATGCTGGATAAATATAGTTTTTGGTTTTGTTTTTTAAAATGTGAGCTAATGCAAAGGATTGGATGGTGGATTAGGATGGTACCTAATCTTTGAAACCTGTAAATGTGGTATTATTTGGAAAAAAGAGTCTTATAGATGTGGCTACATGTGGTGGTTTGAAAGAAAATGCCCCACAAAGGGAGTGGCACTATTAGGAGGTGTGGCTCAGTTGGAGGAAGTGTGTCACTGTGGAGGCAGGCTCTGAAGTCTCTCTTGTTCAAGCTTCCCTCAGTGTGACTACCAGTCAACTTCCTGCTGCTTTCTGGTCAAGATATAGCCAGCACCACATCTGCCTGGTTGCTGCCATGTTTCCCATCATGATGAAAATGGACTGAATCTCTAAAACTGTAAACCACTATCTCAATTAAATGTTTTATTTGTAAGAGTTGCCATGGTCATAGTGTTTCTTCAGAGCAATAGAAACCCTAACTAAGACACTTTATTAAAGATCCCCCGAGAGTCTGAGTCAGCTACAAAGCTCAGGTTGATGATGGTCAGCCACAACTTTGCTGCTTCCCTAACTTGCCATAGTAGGAAGACCTTTCCACAGTGACCACAAAGCCACTGCCTCTTTAAACTCTATGAAGTTAAGGCACAGTTCTCACCAATGATAAACCAGTTCCTGGGCGTTTCACTTCATACTCTGGGATATCTTGGTAAATGCTGACAACAGCCGTTTTTGTGAAGCAACAAAACTTAAATGTGATACAGAAAAGGGTTTTTGTCAAATCTTGGGAAAGAGAGTAAGGAAAGGTGGTGAATTTTGTTTGAAGATAGTAGTGGAGGGATGAGCTGAATCAGATTGTGTGAGCCAAGTGGGGAACAAATGCAACCTCAGAGAATCTACCTTCAGGATGATTCCTGAAGTGAGAGCTTCCTGGTCAAGGAAGAAGTGTGGGAAGTAGAGATAGATTTGTGTGGTATAACAAGTAAGTGGATTTGAGAGGGCTATGACTAGGGACAGGGAGTCTAGTTAGTCAGCTATTAAAATAAGTCAGACAAAAGACATCTTGAGAAGATGAGTTTAATGATGGCAATTATCTGTCTACCTGCTTGTCCAACCAACTTGGCTAATCTAGGTCTGCCTTACAGTAGTGAACACAGTGCATCAACCTTAAGACAGAGAGGTACTGGATCAAGCAATCCACCAGTTCATTATTAAAAGCAAATTGTATGTAGGGCTTTCAACTAAACATTATATAAGATTTAACAAAGTTAGATTCTAATTGAGGAGCTAAGGGACCATGTACTTAGAAAACCAACTAGCAAAAAATACAGTTACAAAAGACAGGAGAGTGTGTTGAGTGACCTACAAACAATATTGTAGGGTTGCAAAGGTCAAAGTTGCTCTTCGAGTCAGATGAGAGGAAAATTAGAGACACATTATAAACAACAGAGTCTCTGTAAGCAAGGATTATGTAATGCTGGGAGCAGGAGAGGATCTTGTAAGCCAAATAAAGGAGACCAAAGTGACGGGGAAATCGACAATGTAAACAAGCGACAAGAGATGGCAGGCAAGAGCATAAAACACCGAGCACAAGCCAGAAAGTAAGCTTGAGTACGTTCTGTATATGGGCTAACTATTTCAGGGGATTAAGTAAATCTTAATCCAAGAAATGGAAGAAGCTAAGAACTAATTTAAGTCATAGTGCTATAATATTATCCATCTAGTCCTTCAGTCAGTCTTTAGGTAGGGCAGGAATCTAGATCTGTTTAAGTAGGGTAGAAAGGGAAAGCCTCCCTGGTGACAACTCTCCAGCTGACATCACTACGGTGAGGAAAAGGCGATAGTGAAAAGTCAACACTAGGAAGCAAAAAGAGCTGGGTGTTCTCTGGATCCAAAACAGAGTGCATGGCTGATTATTTCATGGGGTTGGCTTTTGTTTGAAAACTGAACAGAGTTTCAGGGAAATTCTACTCAGATTTAGAAACAAGGTGTTGATGCTTCCACTGGTTACCTTATAGCCTTCGTCACCATGCTCTCCTCTGTCTCCTTGTTCCCCCATTGGGCCCTGCAGAGAGCACACACAAAGACAATCAGTTTCCTGACTGTAATTCCTGAGTGCGGATGCTACAATTAAGGTGGTTTATTCTTTTGTCAAAAATAAAAGCATTAATGTATAGTAATTTTTTAAGTCTGCTATGTAACTGAAAATGATTGAATTTCAAGAGATATCAAATGTGCTACAGAATTAAATCTTGATCAATTAACTTAATTTATACACAGTTGCCATATGATTTCAAAATTTTGTATCCAGTTATTATATCCAATTAATTATAACACGGATATAATTAGTATAAGGTTCACTGCTAAACAGAAAATTATATGAATAAAGTCTCATGATGATTCTGCTATGATTCTTCAATAAAATATTGAAGAAATGATGTTTAATAAAACCATGAATTTTATGAGTATAATATATTATAAATCTTGTAGTTTTCTTAATGTTAAATGGATTGAAATTTATGCGAGACTTAATTCCATTTACTTTGCAGTCTTCTTCAACTAACCTAACAAAATAAGACTTGTTTTTTAAATACTTGTCATATGAATGCTTTGACAAACTGTTCAAACTATAATCTTTAAAATTTACATAGAGCATTAGCTATTACATACTAGAACCTCCTGTCAGAACAGAAACTTAAATTGAGGCACATTGGGAAAGCAGGAACTATTATAGATTGATTATTACACGTTACTGATAGATAAGAACACCTTACTCCTAGATGAATAGTTGGAAGGAACATGGCAAAGAGAAGCTCTAACCCTATCTTATTCTGAGAATCTGGTTTAAGCCCCATGCCTGTCTCATGTCTACTAGGAAATCCTATCACAACTTGTTTTACTTTTTAATGCACAGGTATTTATTACATTTTAGCAGATAGTCTTTGATTGACATTCCCAAACCTGGGAAAACAAATACTACTGTCCTCTACTTAGCAATTTTTTTCTGTTTGTTGGGCAATTTTTATATTATTTCCATATATTGCCTGCTAAGTCCTTCCTAATGCCATGATCCTTTAGTATAGTTCCTCATGTTGTAGTGACCCCCAACTATAAAATCATTTTAGTTATTACTTTATAACTTTAATATTTCTATTGTTATGAATTGTAATACAAATATCTGATATACAGGGTATCTGATATGCAACCCCCATGAAAGGGTTGGCCCTCATCCCAAAGGGGTCATGACCCGTGGGTTGAGAGCTGCTGATCTAAGTGGTTTAGACAGATTAAAACCTATTTCATAAAGACACATAAATATTTGCACAGAGATTACCTCTATATGAAATGTCCCAACTTGAAACATTCTAGATTTTTCTATATTATTTTCTACAGTCAAATATCAATGGAAACTGTAACCATGGAGCCATATCAAAATATTGAGACTATACCCTTTGACCCCATGCTTTCCAGTAGCCTTTATTTTGAATTACACCATGTGGAAAATGGAAACTATAACTAATATGCTTATTTCTGTGAAGTAAGTATTACCCATCCACTTGAGTTTGCATACATTCTTCACCTATTATTTTACCCTCAAATGGTCACAGAGTTGGTCATCCAGATATCAAAACAATACTAGCAGCTACTTTCGAAAAACAGTGGTCACAGTTTGTCCTTAAAATGCTGGATTTGAAGACTATAAATCCACAGGCTTGAAAAGCAATTGACTCTGTCTGGTTTTAAAAGCTAGCAAATCACTTGGCAACTGTGGGTAAATTATTATAAACATATATAGATCATATTTTATAAAATACTTCAGAAACAGATCTGATCTTGATAATTAAAGAAATATTTGCCCTAAAAAGCCTAAAGTATATTTGTTTTGGACAGTCTCTGTAAAAATTTGTCATGCATTCAATGTTGAAGGATTTCACAATTAATTTTCTTAAACATACATCTTGGCTAAGATTCTTGACTAATGTAGTTTTTCATATCTAAGATTGTTACATTATTTAGATGGTATGGATTAAGTATTGTTTTACTATAAAGCCAAGTTATAAAACTGACCAGTTAGAACTTTGAAAAGATATGATTGGCATTGAAAGCTTTTGATTGCATTTTATCCTGAGATACCAAAAGAATTTTAGAAAAGACCTACTGGTTCACCTCGAGGCCCGGGAGGTCCTAGGACTTTGCTGTCTTCTCCTGGGTAGCCCTAAAATCAAAAAACAAAAAAACAAAACAAAACAAAACCAAAAAAAACCCAGATTACTAACACACATAAATTAGGGAAGTCTATTCCAAATATTTAGTTATTGTCTAATGTGATTTTGACTCTAAGTGGAAACTTTATGGATAAGAATTTAAGTGTATCATATTTTATATACAGCTTTATATATAGTTTGTTCTACAGTTTGTATATTGTCGTGGAATATTTAACAATGTAAAGATGTGTTACATCTGTTTGTGATGTGGAATATCACTTTAACTGTGTAAAGGTGTGTTACATTTGTTTATGCTTCATTTGTTTAATTATGAAAAGATGTGTTGCTGTTTCATCTTGCCTGCCTAAGGCACCTAATTGGTCTAATAAAAAGCTGAATGGCCAATAGCTGGGTCGAAGAGGGATGGGCAAGGCTAGCAGGCAGAAAAATAAATAGGAAGAGAAATCTAGGCTCGAGAACAGAAGAAGAGAAGAAAATAAGAGAGAAAGAGAAGGAGACACCCCAGACCAGTGAGATAGCCACTAGCCAGCAGACACAGCATAGATCATACAGAAATAAAAATAAAAAGCCTCAAGGCAAAAGGCAGATAAAGACAAACAGGTCAATTTAAGTTTAAAGAGATAGCTGGAAAGGAGCCTAAGGTAGGCTGAGTATTCAAAACTAAAACAAAACTTCCGTATCACAATTTGGGACTATGTAGGTCAAAAAAGAAAGCCTAGTACAGAATATGGTTTTTGAGAGTATTAATCTGCTTTAATTACATAGAATGCCTCCTAGGAATTCTCGGAACATGCAGACCTTCAGTTAAATCATAAACTGATTAATGCTCGAGTTATTCCTAACTCAGTAGGAAATTTAAACCTAAGCTAATATTTATGTGCTATGGTCATTTCATCCAACACACCACATCTTCTTTCAATAAATAATTTTGATTTTATGAAACTGTGTATCACCTTTACATACACTCTCTCACCTCAATCTTTAATTAACCCATGGAAGTTATTTTAATAATTTCCTTGAATTTTAGTTCCTTGGTATTTATATCCTCTTAGAATTTGCAAATTTTCCAACTTAAAAAGTGGTTTTTCTATCTCTTGCAATATTGCCATGCATTCATTTAGGAAGAAATCATAGATTTACTACATAACTTTGGAATTAAAAGGAGAACATACATGCCCACAAACACACATACCTTTTCTCCTTTAGGTCCTGGCAATCCAGAGGGTCCTGGTTGACCTTGATGGCCCTATAAGAAGAGGAACAAATAAAGCAACTGTTCCCAGACCACATAGTTATGTACTATCTAATACTACCAAGTCCAAGCTATCACACATTTCAGTGTTCTGAGAAGAAAAGTAAGACACACTTTATTGGAACTTGAGAATTAAATATAGCACAATGCTTTATCAAGAAAACAAAACTTCTTTATAAATAACAGGATTTACTTTATTTTCTTAAAATTACTAGAACTTTCATTTTTTGGTGATGGATAAGTGCATAGACACATATATATGTAGTGAAGGTGTAAAATCTGGTGTGAATCTCCACAATATCCATTCTAACTGTACAGAAGTTTATTGAGATGTGTAGGCCTTGGGTCTAATCTCATTGAATGATGCTTTTCATTTGTATGCTTTTTTAAAATAAAGTTTTAATAAATAAAAGTGAATCTTAATTTGCAGGTTTGGGATATAAACTAAAATGCTTTCTTGTCTTTAAATACATATATGCATATATTTAAAATTAGAAATGTTTACTCTGTATCCTGGTATTCCTGGTTCTCCATCAGGTCCCATCATTCCTAATGGACCCTAAAAATGAAAATAAAGATGAGAGAGACAATAAACAAGTGATTTGTTAAGCATCTATGTCTATTATTGAAACCTTTATCTTTAGATTTTCTACATAGTATAATTGGGCAAACAGAAATATGACACCCCCAATTTTTGTTTGTGTTTCTTCTGAACTGCAAAAGTCCTACAATGTCTCTGGTTCATTTCTGGTATGTGCCTATTAAAAACATGCTCACTTACTGGAATGCTGCTGGCCTCTAGAAGGCTCTTGGAAATACAGTTCATGTCTGTCAAAGTTTGTGGTCACTGGATATCAGAAAGTGGAACCCGATAGTGTTTGATATTGTGACTTTGGGATTCAGAACAGCTCCATCCTCATAGATGCTTCCTGGAGCATGGCTTTAATATGGACCAAAGATGACAGATTAGAAATACTGGCAATGTGTGTGTCGTTACCATAATAAGATTATAGTTATCAGTATTTTACAGATGACCAGGCAATATAAATTAAAGGCTGATCAGGAAACGCTCCTAATCTATTCAAAAGATGACTCAGACAGGTGAAAAATAGATAAAGTAGTGATAGTAAAAATGGCCTAATTCTCCCATTATCTAAGAGTCTGCACACGGGGTTCTCCTGTTTGGGTCTCAGAACAAAGAGGAGGTAAGTAAATAACAGCACACAGTAGGTGTGTGGTTTGCCATGTACCCTGCTAAGGAGCTGTGAGGATCTGTGTGTAGCATCACACCTGACCAAGCTGCTCCATTGTATCTCATATTTTTTGTTTGATATATTTCTAAAAAAAGAAAAAGTTTGTGCTACAATTATTAACCACGAATCAGGACGTTTAGGAAGATTTGGATTGGAACACATTTCACTTTGAGAAAGAACTATGAAAAGTCAATTTAAATAAGAATTCAGTCATGATACGTTATAGAGATTTTTCTACTGGAATGTATAGATTCAGTCACAGTACTAACTAAAAAAAAACACAAGAAAAATTGCTAAGGCTTTTAAAGAAGATTATATTAGATTAAGATGAACAAATGACATGAGAAAGAGAAGGGGAGAGTGGAAAGAATTTTAATTGAATTAATTCTGGAAGATAAACATAATTTCTGAGCCAAAATTTTGTGATTTGAGGCCAAAATTAGGTCTGAACATAAGCAAGGCAGAAAGTCATTTCTGGTGTGCAAACAGTTTCAGAGAAGCTTCAAACTCTAAAATAAAGCGATTGAAAGGGCCGGGCGGAGTCAACTTGACTGATTTGGAGAAGGAGTCGGAAGCTTTTCCTGCTTCCTTGCTTGTTCTGGGTACCGGACAGCAACAGCGTTTCCTTAGAGGTTAAAGGAGGCAGCGAGGCCACTGTGTCCTGACAGCGGGCGTGACTGAAAGCTCGAAGGGTGGATAAATGGTAGCTGCTATCAGAAGAAAAAAACACGCGCAGCATAATGGAAATCCCATGCTCCTCAATGCACCTAAGTGCGTATCTGTTGATGCACGGACGTTATGGTGCAAGGGTTTAGCGACGTTTTTAGACATCGCCGGGAGAGGAAGAGAGGGCCAAGGATGTGAGAAGCTCGGGGAATGGGCTTCGTATGATAGAAATAGGTGGGATTTTGTGGTCACACACCCACAGAGAGCACACAGCTTTGCAAATATCCAGTACCTAATGGCTAAAAACAAAATTTTAACCAAGTTCATCAAGGCAGGAATCCCAGATTACATTCTCTGAGTAGGATGAGACACAATTAGGAAGGAGCAAGAGACTTTAAAAAGGAATCTACTTGAATTTAGAATTCTTCAGCACAACTCTTCATGAGAAGAAAAAAAAATCCTGACTTACAGGCTGTTGCTAAGTGGATGCTGGGAAAATAACATAAAAACAAGAGGAATTTAGCCAATGCCAGACAGGAAAAGGTAGACTAAAATGTATTCACTAAACGAAGAACAAAGGGGCCTCCCTGTGGCCATTGAACATTTGTAGAAGGTTCTTAGTTTTCTCTGATGTCTCAGCTATTTTCATTATCTTCAGGGTGTTTGAGGGGCCCTGAGGTTTTGGAAGTGTTCAAGTGGCTTATTTTCTAATATTCTGTGTGTTTCTTGCTGTGATTTGCACATCTCTTTGGATGGATGTGTCCCTCGGTTATATTTCTTTTAAGCCTGTCTTTTGGGTGTTTCTTTAGCCTTCTGTGAGTCTTCTCCTGTGACACTAACGTCTGCTTAGGAGAAGCAGGCAGCACTCACAGACACAATGATCTGACAACCACTGTCATGCGTGAAATCACTTGAGCTTCACCCCAGTAAGGAAAGGGTGGGCACGGAAGAGCCGGGGCGACTGTTAGTGTAAATGGGGCAAGGGGATTTTCCCAACCCAGTGTGGTAATAAGAATCAAAAGGAGGAGAAACGGGTAAGGGGAAAACAGGAAAAGCATGAGACAGCAACAAAGGGGTAGGAGAACTCAGTGTCTACTCGTGAAAGAATGAAGATAAATTCCACATCTGTCTTCCTGCTCACAAATTCAAAATGCAGCAAAGACCAGAAAGCCATAACTGAAACCCTGACATAAGCAAATGTTGTAGACTACAGCAAAATTTACTCTCCTAGTTGAAACTGTCATTTAAGAAAGAAAGGATAGTTCTCTAAAGGAGGAAAGTCTGTTCTGGAAATGATACTCCACCACGAGACCTCAGGAGTGTTCTCACTGGGGACAGTTTCAGCTTCGCATCCAAGAGCTGCAGTCCTTACTGCTCTCCAAGTTCCAGTCAATATAAAAAGTTCGAAGGATAAACAGAAATATGAGAGCAACGAGTAAGAGGAAAGATACCTCCTGCTTCTTGCAGGAAGGCCAGGTAGTGGGAGGGACTGAGGAGCTGAAGCTAAAGTTCACAACAAGATGGGCATCAGAGCCAGGCGTCTCTGAGGGACCTCAACGGACACAACAGCACCACAGACAGAACAGGCTGCTATAGGCTGACTGACTGGATGAAACCACGGAGTATCTGGGTTTAGTTACAGTAAAAGTAGCCTTACCTTAAAGTGCAAAATACATTTAGTGTTCAATAACAGAACTAAGAAAACAGTAAGTGGGGGAAGACAAACATGTATCTCCCATAACTAAGAAAGAAAAAAAATCTCCACATTAAAGAATTAAAAACAATGTTATAAATATTTTAGGATAAGAATATGGATTTTTTTATACTTTTGTTGGAGATAGAATTACTTTCTTTCTTTTTTTTTTTGGTTTTTTGTTTTTAGAGACAAGGTTTCTCTGTAGCTTTGGTGCCTGTCCTGGAACTCACTCTGTAGACCAGGCTG
>LOEQ01014716.1:19906-29934 GCA_001685075.1 Bramus lutescens
TCAACAAGACAAAACAACAGCCTACAGAATGGAAAAAGATCTTCACTAACCCCACATCAGCGGTCTGATCTCCAAAATATACAAAAAACTCAAGAAACTGATCACCAAAAGAACAAAAAAATCCAATAAAAAAAATGGAGTACAGACCTCAACAGAGAACTCTCAACAGAGGAATCTAAAATGGCTGAAAGACACTTAAGGAAATGTTCATCATTTTTAGTCATCAGAGAAATACAAATCAAAACAACTCTGAGATTCCATCTTACACCTGGAAGAATAGCCAAGATCAAAAACACTGATGACAACTTATGCTGGAGATGTTGTGGAATAAAGGGAACACTCCTGCATTGCTGATGGGGATGAAAGCTGGTACAACCCCTTTGGATATCAATGCGGTGATTTCTCAGAAAATTCGGAAACAACCTTCCTCAAGACCCAGTAATACCACACAATCCTGCCACAAGGACATATGATCAACTATGTTCATAGCAGCTTTGTTTGTCATAGCCAGAACCTGGAAACAACCTAAATGCCCTTTGACTATAAAATGGACAAGGAAAATATGGTATATTTATACAATGGAGTACTACACAGCAGAAAAAAATGACATCTGGAATTTTTCAGGCAAATGGATGGAGCTAGAAAACATCATACTGAGTGAGGTAACCCAAACACAGAAAGACAATTATCACATGTACTCACTCATAGGTGGTTTTTAAACATAAATCAATGAAAACCAGCCCACAAATTACAAATCCAAAGAACCTATACAACAATGAGGACCCTAAGAGAGACATACATAGATCTAATCTACATGGGAAGCAGAAGAAAAAAAAACAAGATCTCCTAAGTAAATTGGAAGCATGGGGACCTTGGGAGAGGGTTGAAAGGGAGATGAGAGGTAAAGAGGGGAGCAGAGAAAAATGTAGACCTCAATAAAAAATTTTTTAAAAAAAAGAAATACCAGGCCACTCAGTTCTATATCTGAAACTGTGGTCCTATTCCCCAAAATAAAATAGGTATCTCTTCAATTTCTTTTCCCCCTTCACATCTATCCTCAAAATACTTCTGCATAAAATAGAAACACAAATAGGTGTTAGTTGAATTTTATAAATTAACATCAAATGCATATAAAATGTTACTATGATAAAAGTAAGGATTTCTTCAGAGAAACGGTCTTATAACCAAGCTGAATTTGCATGACAATTTGGAATTTTTTTTCTTCTTTGCATCACTAAATAACCTACTTTGTCCCAGAACATTCAGTCTTTTGCTTTAGTGTCTCATTGCTTGAATTCCAGGTTTTATACCATCTCAAATGCCTGATGAGAATATTGAAAGAAGAATATTAGAACAGGAAAGGCATTCACCAATTCTGTCCATCCATCCATCCATCCATCCATCATCCATCTCTTTATCCATCCACACATGCATTTGTCTATTCACTTGTTCATTGAAAATCAGTTGATGAGTAGTGACCTCCCTTTTCATATCTGAAAAGCACACTAGTTACATTAACATAGATGTAGGAAGCTGTGAACAGTTTTTCCTCATGCTCATTTTGCAAAACGAGAGGCCATCCCAGAGTGAAGAGCATGCCAAATCATTTTATTCGCAGTTTTAGGAGACCACATTTAAGCAGCAACTGAGGGAAATAGGATCCCTCTGCCTTGCATAAGGAGTGCAAAAACTTTGAAAATTTCTCTAAGAAGGTCCATACCATGGAAAGAGAAATGAAGACAGATACCAATCACTCCAGGTTCTCAGAAGTCAAGTTCTGAATGAATCAGTTCTCCCATCTTTTCTCAGCCCCTTCTGGACTATTGAACCTGAAATAACTGGAAAACCAGTGACACTCAAAGAGCACCTCAGGTCCTATTGCCTTTGACATGTGGTTACTGAGAACCAAACCCAGGTCCTCTGCAAGAGCATCATGTGCTCTTAACCACTGAGCTATCTCTCCACCTCCCAGAAATTTGCTTATGTTATAAAATAACAATTTGTTACAAATTGTATAGGGGTGTGCATGTGAGTATAGATTTTTAAAAATCCCACCAACTTTTCATGATATCAGGCCTTGACTTTTTAAAGTTTTTGTTAATTTAATATGTGTGTCTCTGTGTGTGTTGGAATATGTACCAGTGACCCTGAACATATATGTCCGTGTATGTAGAACTCAGAGGACAGCCCCAGGAAGTGTTCCCTACAAGTAGTCCACATAGTTTTTAAGGTAGTGTCTGCTGTTGGAACTGACTTACAGGTTAGGCTATGCTGGTTGGCCAGTGAGTCCCATGCATCTGCTTGTCTCAGACTCCCCAAGCCTGGTCTTACAAATTCATGCCATCAACCTCGGCATTTTTTATATGGATGCTGAGGGTCAGACTGTAGCTTAGGGGACTCTTCTGTCTGAGCTCTCTTGCCAGCCACTATTTAGTTTGTTTATTCATTCAGTGGTTTTGGAGTAGAACCAAGGGCGCTCTGATTGGTAGGCATGGCATTTTGTCACCAACATATGTCCTAAGCCTAATGTCTTCCTTAGCTAATTTTGGTGTGAAGAACAGTGATTTTCTAACAGTCAACACAGTCTCCCCAGGTTCCTGATACTTTCTTCAGTGTTGTCTGTGCACAGAATCTCTGTTCTTGCACATAAGAGCAAATGGGTTGCTTGCTATCCCTGTAAACCTGTCTTGTCTTACCACTGCAGGATATACCACAGGCATTCACTGCTCTCAGGGTTTTGTCATCATGATATCAGTATTGTATATCTATCTGAAATATCCTATGTTGTTGGGAAGCCACTTGTTGGTTCCCAGCTGCTCAGCTCTGAAATAATCACACAGAAACTATATTATTTAAATCACTGCTTGGCCCATTGGCTCTAGCTTCTTATTGGCTAACTCTTACATCTGAATATAACGTACATCCTTGGGGGCTGAAGAGATGCCTCAGAAGTTAAGAGCACTGGCTGTTATTCAAGAGGTCCTGAGTTCAATTCCCAGCAACCACATGATGGCTCACAGCCATCTGTAATGAGATCTAGTGCTCTCTTTTTGGCCTGCAGACATACATACGGGCAGAACATTGTACACATAATTAATTAATTAATGCACATCCATTAATCTGTGAGTTAATTAATTAATTAATTGATGCACATCCATTAATCTGTGCATCATTAATCTGGTCATGTCCTACCAGCAAAGTTTCAGCACATCTGTCTCTGGCAGTAGCTCCATGGCTTGTCCTCAACTTCTCCTTCTTTCTCCCAGCATTCAGCTTGGTTTTCCCCCACCTACCTCTATTCCTTGAGCAGGCCCAAGATAGTTTATTTATTCATTAACCAATCATATTCACAGCATGCAGAGGAGAATCCCATATCATCTCCCCTTTTCTGTTTAAATAAAGATGAAGGTTTTAACTTTATCATAAAGTTACATATAACAAAACAGTTATCAAGCAAGAACTACAGTTACAATATTTATATCTACTTTATCTTTTATCATAATTAAGGAAAACTATAACTATAAATTCTTCAACTCCATCAAAGATTCCAGAAGAATATAATATTACCTAAATAAACAGGAAGTACATTGTAAGCAACTTCTAAAACTCTAGAATTGACAGAGACATCTGGCTGCCTGGACAGTCACCCAAAGTTCTTCTGTACTGTTGGAACATCCATCTTCAGCCTACAGGCCCATAGTATCCAGCAGACTTGCATGAAGCAGGAAATTTCAAAGACAGTTCTGCCTATATTGGCAGTTTGCCAGTCACTTTCTTCTGTATCCTGCAGAATGTCTAGCAAAGTCTTGCATGAAACAGGAACACATTTAGACCAGTTCAGCAGTCATTTCTCTGCTGGTCCTGCACATCCAGTTCATCAAGCAGTCCAAGCAAAAGAAGTTTCTTGCCCAAATGGCTAACAAACTCCATGAGGAGTCTCTTTGATGCCCATTTTCCTCTTGAAGCAATTGGCACTGCCAGGAGCAGATGTGTGTCATCATCATAAAAAGTCCTAGTTCTTAAAACATTTTAAATGCCATATTCTAAAGGTCTCTGAAAGATTTGAAGAATACCTAGCTAAATGAAATACATCTCTATATATCCAGAAAACCTAACTAACATGACTACAAGCTTGACTATTACAGATGATTATCTATTAACCTATATGTATTAATAGTACATTACATTTTTCTTTACCTGTGTGCCAATGTTTATTGCAGCATTATTCAGAGCAGCCAACAGACACATCTGCCTAGGTGCCCATCAATAGATAATCAGATAATGTGATAAATATTCTTAAGACAGAAAAGCTTGACAGAGACAAACCAGTTCCCTCACTGACCATTTCACATGCTGGAGCTAAAAACAATGCTGACAGTGAGTAGAACAGTAATTACTAGAGATTTGGGGCTTGAAGATTGGCAGAGAATGGGAAAACCATGGTTGGATTAATCTGTATTAAACACAAATGTAGAAGAACCACAATGAACCCCATTAAGATGTACAATTAGAAAGTCTTAACAAAGTTTTTTAAAGAACCTATAAGTTGGGTGAATACAATGAATGGCAATGCATTGTTCAACCCAGACTGAAGGCTCCCTCCTTCTATTTGTCTGTGTTTGTCCGTCCATCATCCCTCCATTGCTCCCTCTCTCCAAGACAGAATTTTGCTCTGTAGCTCACGGAGGTCTCAAGCTCATGACCCCCATACTTCTTCCTCCTAAGTGCTGTTATCACAGCAACCACCACCATACCTAATTGCAAAGAAAGATTCTGAATGCATTCATTACAAAACAATGAAAACTTTAAGGTAATGACTATGTTAATTACCCCATGTTTATTAATATCCAGTGCACACAGATAAGTGTGTGCAAATATTAACAAAAATTAATTTTTTGTTGTCCATAGTTTTTCTTTTTATTATTACTTAAAAAATACCAATCCAAATTCTCACTCCCTCCCCTCCTCCCAGTCCCCTCCCTCTCCCTCCACAAACCTGTCCCCCACCCCTCCAACCCTAAGCGAGTGCCATGCACCCCACCTTGTGGAAAGTCCAAGGCCCTCCCTACTACATCTAGGTTGAGCAAGTTTACATCCGAAGAGAATAGGATCCCATGAAGCTGGTATATGCAGTAGAGACACATTCCAGTGTCACTATCAGTGGCCCCTCAGTCTGCCCAAGCTGTCAACCCCTTCACTCCCAGTCTAGTTGGAGTTGGTGAGCTACCATTAGCTCAAACAAACTGTCTCAGTGGATGGCCCCCTCATGGTCTTGAATTCCTTGCTCATACTTTCACTCCATCCATTCTTCAACTGGATCTTGGGAACTCAGTCCAGTGCTCTGGTGTGGGTTATTGTTTCTGTTCCCATCTGTTGTTAAATGAAGGTTCTATGGTGATATTTAAGACAATCATCAGTCTGATTACAGGGCAAGAGCAGTTCAGACACCCTCTCCTCTATTGCTTAGGGTCTTAGCTGGGGTCATCCCTGTGGGTTCTTGGGCATTTTTCTGGAGCCAGATTTCTTGCTAACTCCATTATGGCTCCCTCAATCAAGATATCTCTTTCCTTGCTCTCATATCTGTCCTTCTTCCATCTCAACTATCCCGTTCTCCTCAAACTCCCTTCTCCCCTAGCTTCTACCCCTCCCCCCTACTCTCAAAATTTTGTCTGATTCCAATTTCCAGGTGGGTCTATATATGTTTTTCTTTGTTCACCTTATTACTTAGTTTCTCTAGGATCCTGAACTGTAGGCTCGTTGCCCTTTGTTTATGACTAGAATCCACTTATGAGTGAGTACATACCATATTCATTTGTTGGGTCTGGGTTACCTTACTCAGGATAGTGTTTTCTAATTTCATCCATTTGCATTCAAAATTCAAGATGTCATTATTTTTTTTACTGCTGAGTAGTACTCTAAAGTGTATATGCGCCACACTTTCTTTATCCATTCTTAGGTTGAGGGCCATCTAGGTTGTTTCCAGGTTCTGGCTATTACAAATAATGCTGCTATGAACATAGTTGAACAAATACTCTTTTAGTATGATTAGGCATCTTTGGGGGATATTCCCAAGAGTGTAATTGCTGGATCCTGAGGTAAGGTGATTCCCAGTTTTCTGAGAAACCACCACACTGATTTACAAAGTGGCTGCACAAGATTGCATTCCCACCAGCAATGGATGAGTGTTCCCCTTGCTCCACAATCTCTCCAGCATAGGCTATCAGTGGTGTTTTTGATCTAAGCCATTCTGACATTTGTAAGATGGTATCTCAGAGTTGTTTTAATTTGCATTTCCCTGATAGCAAGGGAATAAGAACATGTCCTTAAGTATCTTTTGGCCATTTGAAATTCTTCTTTGAGAATTCTCTTTTTAATTCAGTACACCACTTTTTAATTGGGTTATTTAGAATTTTAATGTCTAATATTTTGAGTTCTTTATATATCTTGGAGATCATTCCTTTGATGTGGGGTTGGTGAAGATATTTTTCCCATTCAGAAGGCTGCCTTTTTGTCTTATTGACCTTGTCCTTTGCTTTACAGAAGCTTCTCAGTTTCAGGAGGTCCCATTTAGTTTTTGTTGCTCTTATTGTCTGTGCTACTGTGCTTATATTTAGGAAGTGGTCTCCTGTGCCTATGCATTGAAGGTTACTTCCCACTTTCTCCTCTATCAGGTTCAATGTGGTTGTATTTATATTGAGGCCTTTAACCCATTTGAACTTGAGTTTTGTGTATGGTGATAGATATGGATCCATTTTCATTCTTCTGCAGGTTGACATCCAGTTATGCCAGCACCATTTGTTGAAGATGCTTTCTTTTTTTCCATCGTATCTTTTTTGCTTCTTTGTCAAATTTGGGTGTTCATAGGTGAATTAATATCCAAGTCTTCAATTGGATTCCATTGGTCAATGTCTCTGTTTTTATGCCAGTACCAAGCTGTTTTCATTACTGTAGCTCTNTATTGCTTAGGGTCTTAGCTGGGGTCATCCCTGTGGGTTCTTGGGCATTTTTCTGGAGCCAGATTTCTTGCTAACTCCATTATGGCTCCCTCAATCAAGATATCTCTTTCCTTGCTCTCATATCTGTCCTTCTTCCATCTCAACTATCCCGTTCTCCTCAAACTCCCTTCTCCCCTAGCTTCTACCCCTCCCCCCTACTCTCAAAATTTTGTCTGATTCCAATTTCCAGGTGGGTCTATATATGTTTTTCTTTGTTCACCTTATTACTTAGTTTCTCTAGGATCCTGAACTGTAGGCTCGTTGCCCTTTGTTTATGACTAGAATCCACTTATGAGTGAGTACATACCATATTCATTTGTTGGGTCTGGGTTACCTTACTCAGGATAGTGTTTTCTAATTTCATCCATTTGCATTCAAAATTCAAGATGTCATTATTTTTTTTACTGCTGAGTAGTACTCTAAAGTGTATATGCGCCACACTTTCTTTATCCATTCTTAGGTTGAGGGCCATCTAGGTTGTTTCCAGGTTCTGGCTATTACAAATAATGCTGCTATGAACATAGTTGAACAAATACTCTTTTAGTATGATTAGGCATCTTTGGGGGATATTCCCAAGAGTGTAATTGCTGGATCCTGAGGTAAGGTGATTCCCAGTTTTCTGAGAAACCACCACACTGATTTACAAAGTGGCTGCACAAGATTGCATTCCCACCAGCAATGGATGAGTGTTCCCCTTGCTCCACAATCTCTCCAGCATAGGCTATCAGTGGTGTTTTTGATCTAAGCCATTCTGACATTTGTAAGATGGTATCTCAGAGTTGTTTTAATTTGCATTTCCCTGATAGCAAGGGAATAAGAACATGTCCTTAAGTATCTTTTGGCCATTTGAAATTCTTCTTTGAGAATTCTCTTTTTAATTCAGTACACCACTTTTTAATTGGGTTATTTAGAATTTTAATGTCTAATATTTTGAGTTCTTTATATATCTTGGAGATCATTCCTTTGATGTGGGGTTGGTGAAGATATTTTTCCCATTCAGAAGGCTGCCTTTTTGTCTTATTGACCTTGTCCTTTGCTTTACAGAAGCTTCTCAGTTTCAGGAGGTCCCATTTAGTTTTTGTTGCTCTTATTGTCTGTGCTACTGTGCTTATATTTAGGAAGTGGTCTCCTGTGCCTATGCATTGAAGGTTACTTCCCACTTTCTCCTCTATCAGGTTCAATGTGGTTGTATTTATATTGAGGCCTTTAACCCATTTGAACTTGAGTTTTGTGTATGGTGATAGATATGGATCCATTTTCATTCTTCTGCAGGTTGACATCCAGTTATGCCAGCACCATTTGTTGAAGATGCTTTCTTTTTTTCCATCGTATCTTTTTTGCTTCTTTGTCAAATTTGGGTGTTCATAGGTGAATTAATATCCAAGTCTTCAATTGGATTCCATTGGTCAATGTCTCTGTTTTTATGCCAGTACCAAGCTGTTTTCATTACTGTAGCTCTGTAATAGAGCTTGATGTCAGTGATGGTAATGCCTACAGCAGGTCCTTTATTGTACAGGATTATTTTGGCTATCCTGGGTTTCTTGTTTTTCTATATGAATTTGAGTATTGTTCTTTCAAGGTATGTGAAGAACTGCATTGGGATTTTGATGGGGATTGTATTGAATCTATAGATTGCCTTCAGTAAGATTGCCATTTTTACTATGTTGATTCTTCCTATCCAAAAGCATTGGAATTCTTTCCATTTTCTGGTATCTTCTTCAATTTCTTTCTTCAAAGACATAAAGTTCTTGTCAAATAGGTCTTTCACATCCTTTGTTAGTGTTACTCAAAGATATTTTATGTGATTTGTGGCTATTGTGAAAGGTGAAGTTTCTCTGACTTCCCTCTCAGCTTCCCTATCCTTTGTGTATAGGAGGGCTACTGATTTTTTTTAGATGAACTTGTATCCTGCCACTTCACTGAAGGTATTTATCAGCTGTAGGAATTCTCTGGTAGAGTTTTTGGGGTCACTAATATGATAGTGTTATCATATCATCTGCAAATAATGAAAGTTTGACTTCTTGCTTTCCAATTTGAATTCCCTTGATCTCCTTATGTTGTCTTATTGATATTGCTAAAACTTCAAGAACTATGTTGAAGAGATATGGAGAGAGTGGACAGACTTCTCTTGTTCCTGGATTTAGTAGAATTGCTTTGAGTTTCTCTCCATTTAATTTGATGTTAGCTGTTGGCTTGCTGTATATTGCTTTGTCATATTTAGATATGATCCTTGTATCCCTAATCTCTCCAAGACCTTTATCATGAAGGGATGTTGAATTTTGTCAAACATTTTTTCAGCATCTAGTGAAATGATCATTTTTTTTCTTTCAGTTTATTTTTATGGTGGATTACATTGATTGATTTTCATATGTTGAACCAGCCCTGCATCTCTGGGATAAAGCCTACTTGGTCATGAAAGATGATTTTTTTGATGTGTTCTTGGATTCAGTTTGCCAGGATTTTATTGAGAATTTTTGCATCCATGTTCATGAGTGAGATTAATCTGTAATTCTCTTTCTTGGTTGAGTCTTTGTGCAGTTTTGGTATCAGGGCAACTGTAGTTTCATAAAAAGAGTTTGGCAATTAACCTTCTGTTTCTATTATGTGGAACACTTTGAGGAGTACAAGTATTAGCTCTTCTTGAAAGTTCTGGTATAATTCAGCACTAAAACCATACAGCCCTAGGCTTTTTTTGGTTGTGAGGTTTTTGATGGCAGCTTTTATCTCCTCGTGGCTTATAGGTCTATTTAAATTTCTCACCTGGTCTTGATTTAATTTTGGTAGGTGGTATCTATCTAAAAAATTGTCCATTTCTTTTACATTTTACAGCTTTGTGGAGTACAGATTTTTGTAGTAATACCTAATGATTCTCTGAATTTCCTCAGTGTCCATTGTTATGTCTCTTTTTTCATTTCTAATTTTATTTATTTGGAAGTTCTCTCTCTGCCTTTTGATTAGTTTGGATAGGGATTATCAATCTTGTTGATTTTTTCAAAGAACCAGCTCTTTGTTTCATTGATTCTTTGTATTGTT
>LOEQ01014717.1:1418-11757 GCA_001685075.1 Bramus lutescens
CACACACACACACAAACATGGAGTCCCAGCCAGGCAGGGATGGTGAACATCTTTAATTCCAACACCCAGGAAGCAGAGGCAGGTGAATCTCTGTGAGTTTGAGGCCAGCCCAGTCTACAGAGTGAAATCCAGGACAGCTATATAGAGAAACCAAGTCTCAAAAACCAAAAAATAGGAGTCCATTTTGTGTTGCCCAACCACTCCCAGGACTGGGCTTTGTCCTGGAATCTGGTTGATATTCCCGTGATGCTCCACTAGGGAAAACTGATTTTCCCTTTCCCTGCAGGACCAATTGCAAATAGCTTCTTGGTTAGGAATGAGGTTTTGTTACTTCCCCTTCTCAAAACTGGGATTTTGGGTCTGGCTTGAACCTGTGCAAGTCTTGTACAGTCAGGCTGTCATAGTCTCTGTGAGTTTATATGTGTCGGTCCTGTTGTGTTTGAAAGATGAGGTTTCCTTGGAGTCATCCACCACCTCTGGCTTTTACAATAAAAATTAGGGTTTTTTAGAGGGCTGGAGAGATTGTTCAGTGGAATAACAGCACCTTAGCTCAATTCCAAGCACCAACCTGGTGGCTCACAGCTGTCAGTAACTCCAGGATCCAACACCTTCACACAGATATATATGCAGACAAAACACGAATGCGCGCATGCACATGCATGCATGCATATATGTGTGTAATTTTTTTCCCAGGACAGGGTTTCTCTGTAGCTTGAGCCTGTCCTGGAACTCTCTCTGTAGACCAGGGTGGCCTCAAACTCACAGAGATCCACCTGCCTCTACATCCCAAGTGTTGGGGTTAAAGTCATGCACCACCACTATCTGGCTAAAAGTTTTAAAATATTAGTTTTTCAATTTGTACTAATATTATATACTGGATCATTGTATCATGGGCTTATTCAAAGGGAAAGAATCAGTAAATGAAAAATACTTCATACTATAAATGAAAAAAAAAACAAGATTTTCATTCTAAATTCCCTCCAAATTATCATTATCAGGGTGCTTGAGAAGCCTCTCACAAAGAGGTCATTTTTGTACCCTTTTCATATGAAAATTAAATCACATGATCATTCAGGCAAGTCTGCTCCACACCAAATCAAACACCAAGCCTAAGTGGCCTCAAGTAGAGCACTGCTGCTGGCTCTTCTTATGCCAGAGCCAGATACCAAATGCTTTAGCTCTCAGTCATAGGAACTCTACTGTCACTACTAAAAGCAGCCACAGAGAGTACGGAAGCAAACAAGTGGGACTGGGTTTCAATAAGACTGTTTGCGAAAACAGCTGGCAAACTGCAAGGGAGACACAGCAAGCAATGCTCAAAGCTACTGTTTACTCTAAAGATGTCCCCAACTGGGTAGACCAGATGGCTCAGCAAATATAAGCACTTGCAAACTTGATGACTTGTGTTCAACCCCTGTTCCCACAGTGGAAGGAGAACCAATTCTGACCTACACACAAACACACACACACAAATAAGAATTTTTAATTAAAAGTTGGCCAACTTCCAAATTTGTACTGGCCTATTAATATAAGCAGTAAGTTAATTTTTTCCTCTAAAACATAATCTCTCTTCTGTAGTACCTGCACTACGGGATGGTATGCGAGCCAGGAACTAGGCTGGAGATTTAAAAACATACACACACAAACGGGGATACGGGTCGTCCTTGAAACAAGAATGCCCACTTTATTGTGCTCAGGGGCAGTTTATATAGGGCTCTGGCCACGCCCCAGCTCTCAGGATCTTTCAGCTGCAGACCCTTCAGAACCCACTCCCCTGCCATCAGGGTCTAGTTCTGAGAGCAGCTGCAAACACAGGAAAACTAGTTGTTTTGCTCAGCTCAGAGAAGCTATAAGCATAACAAGTTGTTTATGAGAAATTCAGGGTCTGGGGGTCCACAGCCCCCAACACTCTTTCCTAAGAGTATCAGACCTGAATTTTAAAGGGACCCTTAGCAGCTCAACACCACTGTATTTAGAACTGAGTAGGACAGGTTCCACAATGATCTCTAGGGAGCTGCCTAACACGGCGAAATCTAGGCTGTGACTCCATTTAAACCACAGCTGCTGTCATTTTATCAGTTTCGGGGTAGGTTTCATTTGGGGGTGAAAAGCTGCAGAGATAATACCAAAACATAGCCTAGAAACCACAAATCACAAATATAAACCAAAGCACTGGCCGGTGACCACAATCTCAAAGACAGCGTGAAAGACACTTTAAGGGAGTCAAGTATGGAGAAGAAAGTGACTTTCTCAGATGTGTCTCACTTTCTTTGACTCTTCCAGAAGAAGCCTACACCCATACTCTCGGGTATATTCTACATCTGTGTGCCTCTTTCTCTTGACCTTCATGCTTCACAATATTTTAAAATATCTTTATATTTTTATTAAACCCCAACTCAGAAGAAAAAACAAAGAGCTGTGATGTGACACCCCTCAGAGTGTTCCCTCTCACAAGTTGATGTTCTGCTCTCAGTCTCGGGGTGTCAGTACAAAAAAAAATACAAGCTTCCTGTATCCATTTTTTAAAATTTATTTATTATGTACACAGTGTTCAGCCTCCATGTATACCTGCAGGCCCAAGAGGGCACCAGATCTCATTACAGATGGTTGTGAGCCAACATGCAGTTGCTGGGAATTGACCTCGGGAAGAGCAGTCAGTGCTCTTAACCTCTGAGCCATCTCTCCAGCCCCTGTATCCATTTTTTGAATGTATTTTTTCATTATATGTAAACGTGCGTGTGTGTGTGTGTGTGTGTGTGTGTGTGTGTTTGTGTACCATGGGAGTGCAGGAGCACACAGAGGTCAGCAGAGAACATCAGGGACCCTGGAACTGGAGTTACAGGCAATTAAAAGCCATCATGTAGGTGCTGGGAACTGAAACCAGGATCCTCTACAGAGCAGTAAGCATCTCACCAGCCCTGTCATCTTGGTAAGCCTCGATGTCTACACAGTGGCATTAAGGGACAAGACACCTGGACATGTAGCGCATTGATTTAGAGCAGCAGTTTTCAACCTGCAGGTCATGACCCCTTTGGGGGGGGGTCGAATGACCCGTTCACAGGGGTTGCCTAAGACCATGTGAAAACACACGTATTTACATTACAATTTATAACAGTAACAAAATTAGTTATGAAGTAGCAACAAAAATAATTTTATAGTGGGGGGTCTCCATAACATGAGGAATTGTATCAAAGGGTCACAGCACTGGGAAAGTTGCGCAACAAGTCACCAAATTTAGGGGACTCACGATTTTTTTTACAATGCGCATTAAGCCTGGCTGCCTTTTGTCCCAGAGGTAGGCCCTACCTCCACCTCCCAAAGCTAGAAAACACAGTCCAGGATCCCGGAAAACAAAGGACCAACAGTGCTTCTGCCTATGGGCTGGCTAAGACTTGTGTCACATGCCAGGATGGACAAGCTACGCTCTTACATGACTCTCAAGGAATGTGAGGTTCCCAGATCCAGTGCATCCTGAATTAGTGAGAAAGAACAAATATTTGCAAAGAACAAAGTTAAAAATCCTCACCCTGGCTGTGTTGTCCTTTGATCCCCTGCTGCGGCCGCACAGGCTGGCCTTCTCTTCCAAGCACTTATTCCAGTGCCTTGGAGCCTCTGGACAGGCTGATCCCTCAGTCAGGGTGGCCCCTGCACAAAGCCCTTTCCCTCATCTCAGTCAGATCCACTCCCCAGCCACAGTCACTCTCTACTCCCTTCCTGATTTCAAAATGACTGTGATGCCCTGACACCGCACTTACCCTTAGCAGAATATGAGATCCTGAAAACAGACCCTGTTTGCGTCTGTTAAATTTTACTGGCATGCTCACCATCATGGGTTGAATTGGGTTTTGGAGGGTTTTGTTTTTGTTTTTTGTTGGTTTTTTTGGGGGGGTTTTCGAGACAGGGTTTCTCTGTAGCTTTGGAGCCTGTCCTGGAACTAGCCTTGTAGACAGGCTGGTCTCGAACTCACAGAGATCTGCCTTCCTCTGCCTCCCGAGTGCTGGGATTCAAGGTGTGTGCTGCCACCACCCGGCTCATGGGTTGAATTGTGTCTCCTCTACATTCATATGCTGACATCTCAACTCCCAGTATCTTAAAATGTGGCCTCATTTGAAGACAATGTCTTACAGAAGTACCTAAATAGGAACGAGGTATACAGGAGGGTCCTATTCCAATGAGATTATATCTGCAGAGAAAAGGAAGTAAGGACACAGAGCTGCACACATGTCTGAGGAGAGGATCTTGGGACAGATTCTCTCTAGGAGCCCTCAGAAGAAACCAGCCTTTGATCTCAGACTTGGGGCATACAGAACTCTGGGAGAATACATTTCTGTTGTTAAAATCACTCAGTTTGGCTGGGTGGTGTTGGTGCATGCCTTAACCCCAGCACCCAGGAGGAAGAGGCAGATGAATCTCTGAGTTCAAGGCCAGCCTGGTCTACAAAGTGAGTTCCAGGACAGCCGAGAACTCTGTCTCAAAAAACAAAAACAAAAAGAGACCCAGTTCATGACACTTTGTACAGCAGCCACAGCAAGCTAATGTAGTCACTGAAATCACTAAGAGTCTCAAATCCATCTGTGAAGTATGAGCTTCCTATCTTAAAAACCAGGCCTCTGCAGCAAGTTTCTTACTGAGCGTCATGGCCTTTGATGCAGAACAATACTGCAAAGGTTACATACAGGCTCTGGATCGGAACCAGTTCCCATACTTTATTAGCAAACCATATATTCTTGGTGCCTTCTATTCGTTCATTACAAAATCAAAACTACCAGCCTTGTAAAGCTCAGTATAGAAGCGAAAGCATCCTGTAAGAAGCATGCTGTCCGTGCTATGGTTTGTCCCACCAAAAGCTGCGCTGAAGTTTAATTGCTAATGAAACAACAGTTCTGAATGTGATGGGATGTTCAGGAAGTGATTATGTCATAAGAGCTCTACTCTCATGAAAGGATAAATAGGGATCTCAAAGGACTGAATTCGATTATTAATTATTTTTCTGTTACCATGATAAAATGCCATCATCAAGGCAACACACATAAGGGATATGAGCCCATCACAGCGAGGAGGTATGGGCGGCGGGACCTGAAAGCTGAGAGGTCACGCCCTCAACGGCAAGTTCAAAGCAGAAAGAGAGGGAAACGGAAGTAAGTTGAGGCCATAGGTCATATACTCTCAAAACTCCCCCCAGGGATCACCTAACCCTCCTCAAATAGCACCACTAAATGGGAACCAATCCTGTGGAGGACATTTGGGTCAAACCACTACAATTAATTACCTCAGAGAGGGCTACTATAAAGTGAGGAAGTCCCTCGTGTGCTGTTTCTTCTAAAATTGCCATGAGCTGAATTGGCACAGGCTCCCATCAGTGCCATCTTCTTAGAGTTCCTTCTTTGCCAAGCCATGAGCCCAAATAAAATTCTTTCTTTCGCTTATTAACAGATATTCTGTTTGGCAACAGAAAACAGAACGAGACAGTGAATGTTAATTGTCAGGCCAGAAGCATAGTGTCAGCTTCCACTACTGGCTAAAAAGCAACAGTGTGCGCGGCCACCCACACCTGAAAGGAGGGGTACACTGGGAAAGTGTCACTCGGAAATGTTTCAGTAGCCACACCACACCTCCTAGTCTCCAAACAGCCCAAAACAGGCAACAGATGCAAACCAGGCAGGGGTTAAACCATTAAAGTGGTAGCATATGGGGCTGGCAAGAGAGACAGACGAACAGGAGAGAAAGGGAGCCTCCTGCTCTTTCCGGGGACCTGGGGGTCAGTTTCCTGCACCCACATCAGGGAGCTCACGATTCCCTGTAAGTCTAGTCCCAGGGAATCCGATGCTCTCCTACTGACCAGGTTCTCACCATGTGCCAAATGAGACGGTCACATAAAGATGGGGACAGACAAATACAGGTGAAAATGTCCTGGGCCAAAGGGGAATAAAGAAGAAAAGGACGAACGGCCTGAGCAGAGGCTCAGCAATCTGCCTTCTTATTTGGCTCTGCCCTCAACGTTCTGCAGCTAGAAGAGTCAAAAGCAGTGGGAAGCAGCGGAAACAGAAGACAAGAACTGCCCTTTCGAAACTGGGGCAGAGAGGCGGGTGGGGTGAGTGGGTGCAGGAGAGGAGGGCACCAGTCCTCAAATTCCCTGCATGGTCTATTAGATGGGAAAGGCATCCTGGGCATCCCCGACCTGTCCAGTCTTCCCTTACCACCTCAGAGACCAGTCAGATGCTAACTGTCTCTGCTCAGTGCCTTGCCCTCCAACCTCAGGTTTCCATTCCAGGGAATCCTGGACCCCAAGCTTCTGGCAGAATTCAGAAGGTGGCGAAGCTGTTTCAACTTTAATCCAAGGAAGTCCCCATGGTTGCCATGGTAACCCTCTGGAAGCCCAGCAAGAAAGCACTGAGCAAGCAGATCAGGCTCTTCATATTACACATGGATGTCGACAACAAGTTCAGTTTCCTCTCTTAAAACTGCCAAGTGGCAGCCCTACGTTGTGGGATATTTTGATCACATTCTGACACTTCCAAGACTGCTAATAAAGTCTGCTTTGAATCAGAGGGCAGAGCTAGCTATTAGCTGACCAAAATTAGCCATAGAGGTTTTGGAGGACTGCGGACAGATAGACACAGGAAGTAGAAGGGCATGATTGCACACTGCAGCTCCCCAGCCTCACTAAGAAAGTACTGAGACTTACCCACTTTATACAGAAAAAGGACATGCACAGTATGATGCGACTTAGTTTTTTGCACACCCCCAAGGGATGTCTAGATTCAGTCACAAACCACAATGCAACAGATTTGTAGTCATACTTTTTGCACCTATTTTTCTTCTGGTAAGGTCAACTGAAGCTTTCCAAAAAAAATCAGGGTAAAAAATGAAGCTGAACCGCATTCAACTGTGCAGCTGAACAAGTAAGATTCGGTGACTATAGACAAGGTGGCCTCCACCACAGCCCTGGCCAGGTACTAGGGAATCATCAAGGGTGGAAGGGTGGATCTCCTGGTTCTCGGTCTCAATCAAACAAAGCACAGGCAGCACTAGCAACCTGTGGCCCCAGCGCACACTTCCTGCAAGCTCGCAGCAGAGGACAACAAAACACATTGCTTGGGGAAGAAGGAACTAATTCTTAACTCAGGTCCACAGAAAATTGCCCCAAGTTAAGTACTTTGATAACAATGACAACAAACTAGTTTTAAAAAAAGAGCTGGGGTGTGACTTTTCCTCACCTGACGCATAATTAAACTTGGCAATTATTTCTTGAGATTGCAGGGCCTGCCTCTTAAATTGCTCAACCGCAGAGGGACACAGCTTACTTCTGTGCTGAAAACAAAACCGCCATGCATAACCAGCATGGATGGAACAACAGNACTGGGGAGCTGAAGGCTGAGGAGCAGGTCTCCAACCCCACCAGAACTCATTGCCCACACATGTGTGATCAAAGCCAGCAAACGAGCCACGCGGCTCTCGTGGAGAGCTCTTCAGAACCCTTGGTCAAACTGACACCAGCAAGTCCCAGTGTGTCAGTACCCAGGGCTCTCAAGAGTTCCATGTAATTAAGAGCCAATTTCATTTATCCTAATAGGAGCAAGACCAACAGAGGGCAGGAATCGGGGCAGGGATGTTTACAAGGCAGAGTGCGGCAAAGGCAACAATAAAGCTGGGATGATGTGGCTGGCGTCGGAAGGTGACTGATGGCTTCCCGCGCTCTCAAACTAGTCCAGTTAGGAGGAATTCCACAAGCCTGCTTCCACCACTCCTGAACACACACCCCACCCCTGCCCTTTCCCAGTGCACCTACAGCAAAGCAAAACAGTTTAGAATTTTATTTAAATAAAATCTACGCATACAAAGTAACACACCTGAAATGTATGCAAACATTAAGAATGTAAGAAAACAATAAAGCCAAAAAGTAAATGTCTCCATTGTGTAGTATCATCTATATGCTTTTTTACTCAAATGAGATAATCCTACCTATCCATCTAGTAATCAAACAAAACTACCTTTTCCCAAAGTACCCATAAATCCCATCTCATGGCCTGTCAAGCTGCATACCACCTACTAGTTAGTATAGCTATTTGTGATATGATACACTAACCTGTACTTTCATTGGAAAGATTTACTTTGCAAAACAATGTGATCAGAGGCAGGAAGATGACTTGGGGGCGTGGTTTAAAGTGCTTGCTGCACTTGCAGGAGGCCCTGAGTCTAGATCCTCATCACCCACCACATACAAGCTGGGCATGGTGTGTCAAGGAACCCAGACATAAGTGAACAGATATAGGTAGAGTCTGGCCACTGAGCTCCAGGGATCCTGTATCTCTGTCTCCTCATTGCTGAGCTCTCTGAATCTGATCTTCAAGCGTGCATAAATAACTCTTTTACCCATTGAGCCATCTTGCCAGTCCCCAGAATATCTGATCAAACACCTGTACATTGTAGCCCAGATACATTGACACATAAATTAATGGGGGGCTGGATAGATGGCTCAATGGTTAAGAGCACTGGCTGTTCTGTGAGGTTCTGAGTTCAATTCCCAGGAACCACATGGTGGCTCACAACCATCTGTAGTGGGATCTGATGTCCTCTTCTGACATAAACTTGATAGAGCTGCCATATAAATAAAATAAATAAATAAATCCTTAAAAATTTAACCATAATGAAAGAAGGAAGGAAGGAAGGGAAAATAAAATAAGGTACTGTTACACAGAGAAATCCTGACTTGAAAAAAACAAATAAAAAAAGTGGATCTCTGAGTTCGAGGTTAATTTGGTCGACCAGAGCAAGATCCAGAACAGTCAGGGCTACACAGAGAAACCACCTTGAAAAAACCAAACAAACAATAAATAAATAAATGATAAAGTGGCCAGACATGCTGGTACATGCCTTTAATCCCAGAGCTTAGGAGGCAAAGGCAGGCCTGGTCTATATAACAAGTTTCAGACCAGCCAAGGTTAGAAAGTGTCAAAAAACAGACACATAAAATAAAATGGGGAAGAAACCAGCAGCACTAATACTAAAATCAAAACTTCCCTATCATTTTTAACAAGATGAGCTGATAAACAGATACAACAGCCAGAACTCGAGCTCCTCTGGGACACAGAGACAGCTGCCATATTGTCGCCGCTCCCCTCCCTACAATATCCTAGACAGTCTTCAAGCGGTCGTCACACACTGGGGCTTTCTGAAGTTGGAACATGCCTCACATTGTTTTCCTGTAAAATTTTGTGCCTGTAAGTTAATCAGAACGGCCTGGTTATTTCTGCTTAAATTTATAATAATGACCAGAAGTATGCAGTTCTCGGCCCTGAGTTGACAGACTGGTCTATAATCAACACTGATCGAAGCCCATTTCTCAGACATATTAAGAAAAGTCCATTAAGCTCTCTGTTTCTCTTACTCATTTTCTTCTTAAAAAAAACAGTTCATCTAATCCTTCAGACAGCTGTGAGAAGCCTCGCGGCGCGTTGCACCCATGACGACAGCAGGCAGGCTGATGCCCTCAGTAGTTCTCGGGACAACCAAAGCTGATGCTAAGGTTACTGGAGACTTAGCTTAATGCCACCCCCTAGTGCTTCAGCTGGCTATTGGTTTGTTTAGTTGGTTGGTTAGTTGGTTTTTCAGAGACAGAGTTCTTTGTGTAGCCCTGGCTATCCTAGAACTCACTTGTAGACCAGGCTAGCCTTGAACTCACAGAGATCCACCTGCCTGTGCCTCTCGAGTGCTGGGATTAAAGTCCTGGGCCACCACACTGGGCTGTGTGTCTGTTTTGAAAATAAGACTTTTACGACCGGTTTATAGCTTTATTTTCTTCTCAACTCCATCTGGCTTATGAAGAGACAAATCCTACCAGCCAATTGCTTTGTACCTGCCTTCCTTACCACAAACACTACACCACAGAGGTTTGGCAATCTGCTTCAGAGACCTGAAGCACTAGGTAAGGAGGAAGTTGACCATTTCTGCCCAGCTAGTCTAGCCTTTTTCACAGAGCTGTCGGTACTAGAAGCACACTAACCGCTTCCACAAACCTTCCTGCAGCTTCAGGAGAAGGCAGCCAAAGAGGTCAGAGCCTCGAGAAAGGTAGAACAGGCATGGCGACACAGGCCTTTTAATTCCAGCACTCGGAAGGCTGAGGCAGAAAGGTACCAAGTCCAAGGCCACTGGAAGCTACTTAAGGAGATTTCAGGCCAGCCTGGCCTGATGATATAAATTCAATCCCTGGGGTCTGGAGAGATGGCTCAGAGGTTAAGAGCACTGACTGCTCTTCCAGAGGTCCTGAGTTCAATTCCCAGCAACCACATTGGTGGCTCACAGCCATCTGAAATGAGATCTGGTGCCCTCTTCTGGCATG
>LOEQ01014718.1:0-17288 GCA_001685075.1 Bramus lutescens
TATATTTTCAAAATACAACGGTGAGGCTGGCTTTCAATAGACATTATCATTTCAACAGGAAATACAAGAAAGAAGGGGTAGGGGAGTCCCAAGAAAACACAAAAATCAGCAAGACAAGTTCCGTGAGATCTTCAATATCCAAAAGCAGTCCTTTTGCCCTTACTCAAACCATTCCCTCCTAGACAGAAGCCTGCTTTCTTGAACCTGGGATAGCAACACTGCTGGCAACAGTGCCGACCATCCTGTGGTTCTCTGCTGCAGCCTCATGCACTGTGCTGTCTTCTACAGTGCTGGAGTTTAAACTGCCAGAGTGCTATGGGGCTGCCCTCTCCTACCCTCTCAGGTCTCCCAAGTGTTGGTCCCATTTTGAAATTGAGGCTCCTCCTTGCCTCCTTCCCCACATTCTAAGCAGATTTGAGAAAGGTGTGAATGGCCGCCTTGATGATCTTTGAGTTAGTGTCCTTTGTTTTACGGGACACAGAATGTTCAACTAATCGTTCTGTGGCTTGTTTCTGGAAGGCGAAGGCCTGTTGTTTTGTGGTGGATGTATGTTCAGTCTCTTTTACTTTTAGTCCCAGTTTCTCCTGGGATAATCCCTTTTCTTGTCCCGGCTGTTGCCGAGATAGTTAGTGAAGCCCTTACACTGCCTTCTTCATGCAGATGTATGTGTTTAGAGTTGAGCAATCTTCTGTGTAAGCCTTAAAGCTGGAGCCATAGACAGCACACTAATTTAAAAGCTATTTATTCAAAGGCATAATACAGACATAACAAAAGTCACTGTATAGAACAGGCTGAAGCAAAATATAAATATTCAATTCCAGCTCAGGAAAAAGTGTCCCTAAAAAAAAATCCCTCAATAAACAATTTATTGCATTAGTGTTTCTGATCAGCTATATGACCTTTAGCAAGACTGTGTGCTTTCCTGTTCAGCCTCATTACTTTTGCATAAGAAGTGACTAATTTATAACTTACCTCAAATATATATGTACACACACACACACACACACACACACGGGCGTATATGTGTGCACACACTCACAACATGGCAATGTAACGTAAAACTAGTAACAGTGGTAGTTACATAGTAAGTGCTCAATAAATACTAGCTGAGATTTGCCCATTAAAAATAGAATCAAAGGATGGCAATATTCTCCACTTGAGGTCTGCTTTCAAATCAGTATCTATCAGAAAAGAAAAGCCCTCAAGAAAAGTCATGAGAGTATTCCCAGGGCTGAGGAACACTAAAAACACGGTATGAGATCTTACAATTACTATTTAGGGTATGTGTGTATGGATGTACCAGATAAACAATTTACACTAACCAATAACAGTTCAACCAATTCTTTCTTATCAATGGACAAAAAAGCAAAATTGAATCTCACACAGCTCAACTTACCTCTCCTTATATAGGGTTTAAAGAATTGCAATCACTAAAGTTTACAAAACAAATTATTCTAAAAATACCTAAACTATAACACAATGAACTCTTCCAAACTTCATACTAGTAGAAACCCCACAAGAAAGAAAGATGTCATGTGAGGGTGCTGGTGGTAAATGGCTCAGTAGTTAAGAGCCCTGTCTACTCTTCCAGAATACTGGGGTTCAATTCCCAGTATCCACACAGTGGCTAACAAAAGTTTATAACCCTAGTCCTAGGGAGTTTGATGCCCTCTTCTGGCCTCACCTGCACAGACAGGGTACAGTCACACATGCTGGCAAAACTACCACACACATAATGAAATAAAATTAAATTTTAAGGAGAAATAAAGATGCCAATTGATTTTCAGGGTGTTAAGAAGCCAGTCAATTAAGAAGGAACATACTTACATCACTTGAAGATATTGTTCCTGTTTCAACAGCAACACCGCTACCACGAAGTTTCTATTACAAAATAAATGACTTATTACTTAGTTTTGTTTTCTAATTTTATCCTAATTTAATCATCTTACAAAAGGAATTGGATGAATTTTATCACCATTTTCCCTAATCCTACCTTACAAAGAACATGAAGACGATATAGAAGTTATTATTCTCCTCCAGCTGGACCGACTGACTACCAACAAGAGCTGAAGAGAAGTCCTACAAGGACAAGATAAGCTTCACACGTAAAGCTAGCAAAAGCTTCTACTTCAGTATTTACTAACAGAATGGTGTTCCCAATCAGATGACAACCTGCGCTCCCAATATTTTTGGCAACCCTTTTTAAAATGGGTGCCTAATAATAAGAAGACAGCAATGCCATCAGATGATCTCAATATTCAATATCACAAATGTTACATAGAAATGAAGAAAATATAATGTAACAAGTCAAGAGAAAACAAATTTCGAGATGGGGTCTAATTTTTTATTCACACCTATTAAGTATGAGGCAAAAATTGCCATTGTAAAGTTAAAAAAATCAAATATGCAACTTAGCAACTGACTTGGGCACTTGAAAGTTTATTTTCACTAGAAGCATGAAACTATGAATCTTTTATGAAGGAGAAAATACTTTCAGTGGGGAAAAGACTTTGCACATATAGTACTATTAAAGACATTTGAGCAAGATAGCAAATAAAAATAATCCTACCTTTCTTTAAACAAGAAATTTACAATTTAATTCTGATAGGGCTATGGAAGACTTTTCTGCCTGTAGCAAGAAAGCCAAGAGTGATCAGAACCAGGCAGAGGCAATGTCCAGACTCTGAGAAGCAAAGCCAGGCTGTGCTTGCGACCTTCAGTAGGTGCCCTATAGAAGAGGGACTAGCGGAGGATAGGTATCAAGCCACATCAGAAAGCCAAAGATGATGGCAGTGACAACACACTGGAAAGAGACAGAAAGATCTTGAAGAACATCCACTCAACAGTAAAAAGTACAACTCCAATGAAAACTGTTCTAGTCTCCGAAGTACTTCAGACTATCTTCCGCCAGCTGTAGGACATGGTTACAACCGTGTCAATCACTTCAGGAGCAGCAACTCATCTCTGAGGCACAATACAAATGGCACTGCTGTGAACAAACGTTAGGGTAAACTGCCCACAGGTTAACAAACTACAGCAGTGTGCAGTTCTTTCATATCATGCCCACAGGTTAACAAACTACAGCAGTGTGCAGTTCTCTCATATCAGCTTCTACTTTTTCAGCTACAACTGCACCTTGGAAGAAAGCTGAGCTTTACAAGAAAGACCCACAGCAAAACATCAGATGGAGCTTGGGAATCCTGTGGAAGAGGAGGAGGAAGGACTGTAGGAACCAGAGGGGTCAAGGACACCACAAGAACATAGCTCACAGAACCAAGTAACCAGAGCTCATAGGGGCTCACAGAGACTGAACCGACCATCAGGGACCTAGGTTCTCTACATATACATTATGGTTGTGTAGCTTGGTGTTCTTGTGGGGCTCCTAACAGTGGAAGGAGGAGCTCTCTTCTTAACTCTGCTTGCTTTTGGAGCCCTTTTCGACCTACTGGGTTGCCTCATCCAGCCTTGATATGAGGGGATGTACCTAGTCTTATTGTAACTCGTTATGCCATGTTTGGTTGATATTTCTGAGAGGCCTGTTCTCTTCTGAAGAAAAACAGGAGAAGTGGATCTGGAGGAGAGAAGGAGGAGGGACGAGGAGGTAGAGGAGAGGGACTGGGAGGAGTGGAAGCAGGGGAAACTGCAGACAGAGTGTAATAATATATGAGAGAAGAGTAAGTAGGGGAAAAAAATAGAATTAGAGCAGAATGAGGTTCATTTAAAAGGATGCATGGTTTTAAAGTGTAAAAAAAAAAATGGGAGAGGAAGTGTTTCCTATCTAAAAAATGAAGTGTTCTGATTTCAGAAGATCTACATTTAGGACCCTAAAATTTCATGCCCATACACCCATTCTCGTGTTTTAAATACTTTTTAAGTATCTTACAAACTCAGCAAACCCTACAGATAATGCTGACATAAAGAATAATTTCATTTAAAACATTCTCTGTAGAACTAGAAAGGACAATCAGTCCCCAAAGGCAGGCAGTAAGTCAAAAACATAAATCTAAGCAAAATTTCAGGCATCTCTCATACCTTAAGCTAAAATCTGTTAAATTAACATTTATTTGTAACTGAGAGTTGACAATACAGTGACTGGCAATATTATTTGCCTGGTTTAGTCCCTCCGTGTCTCCCACCCTTAAACTAAGCTCTACCTTTTCTTCTTCAGAACACTCTTCCCCAGCCAACCTCTCTATTATTCTTTTAAGCATCAGTCATTCCAAACTTCCAACTGACCTGGAAGTCTGAAGGAAACATTTCAAAGAGCCATCCTAAATATTCTATTTTTGCCTCCAACTAAAGATGCATGAAAATAATGGTCATTTTCCAAGATATTGCATCAGCAAGCTCTCTTCTCCATGGAGACATAGAGCTAAAGAAACCTGAAAGCAATCCAGATGACCAGTAAGCAGGATGTCTTAATTTAAACTCAAACGGTTAATCCCACGGTTTCATATGATGTGGGAATGAGCCATTGTCTAAGACAAGACTGTAAGACAGTTGAATTGGGCAGCCCCCAACTTGTCCAAGGACAACTGGAAGCTTGGTACAAACTCTTGACTGAGATAAGGACAATCAGATTGACTAATGGTCTATAATACATTGCTTGTAGTTTGAAATTTCCTGGGTAGCACCCAAGACCATTTGTTTATTAAATAACCAGTTAAACAAGCTAGCTTAGTTATATAACCATAAAGGTATAAGAAACCTCACTAGAAAATCTCCAGAGATCTCTCCCCCAAACCAATATTTCTCATACAAATGTTGGTGATTCAAATACACAGGCCAAGGCAGAAGCTATGCCTGCAAGTCTCTGACCCCAGAGCCTGTTCAGATGGTGTCTCCAGTGTAGCATTTGTTTCCTATATGGACACTTTCTGTCATCACTCACTGAACTGCTTCCTGCAGGTCTTCCAGTTCTCCAAACTGTGTAATCCTGGTAGCTGCCTAGAAGGAAGGAAAGTCCCTGACTGCTCAGAAGAAAGGGCAGGAAACCAAAAGTGGCAGAGAGGACAGAGGTTCGAGCTGCAGCCAGCTAAAGAACAGACAGAGAAGCATGCCATCACATAAGCAGTAGTTAGGCTTACTTAACAAGTACAAAGCGGAGTTCCTTTCACAAAACATCTTTTATAATTTAATGTATTTACCATAAATAACATCAGAGAACATGGATACTAATATTACACTTCTTTTGAATACTAAAAGAAATGTGTTACCTGTGAACTCAGTTGAGTTTTTATCCAATTGAAATAGTAATTTAAGTCACTGCCTTCCATCAACTCTTTCCCCCAAGCTGCTAACTTGGCAATAATTCTTGCTGCCTGAAAATAAATAAGAAATATATCTGAATGCCTCTTGCATCCTTTACCTTAAGAACCGCTCCCCACCCCCATCACTTTGCTGAGTTGTTTTCCTAACATTCAATTCCAGGGGAGGGGGAATTCATTTCTTGAAACTTATTTTAAAACAAAAACATTCAAACTGTATTTTAAAATATTTCCTTTAAAATGAACAAAAATTAACTATGCTTTACGATGCTACATAGCATTCCCTAAATTATTTTGCATTTCAAAATAAGAATTGGAGCCAAGGAGGTGACATGCATCTATAATCCAGCACTTTAGTACTGCAAAGTCTGAGACCAGCATGGGTTACATAGTTAAGAACCTGTCATTTAAAAGAAAAAATAATAATAAGATTGGGGATTCATTTAGATACCAGCACAACTTTCATAAAACACACCTGAAGGCTGGCAAGATACCTTAGAAGGTAATGGTGCTTACTAACAATCCTTACAATCTGAAGCCAATCCCTAGAATTCATGTGCCAAGAGAGAACCAACTGCCAGGAGTTATCCTCAGACCTTCCTTTGTACTGTGGCACACGAGCCATACAAAAAATAAATAAAATCAAAGTCAACTGACTTAGAGTATTCCTATTGGGAACCCAGGGGCTGAAAATATATTAGCAGCACATGCGTGAGCAAAAAGGAAATGACCAGGAATGACTCCTGACATTTATACCCCAGCATAAGCTGGGGTAATCACAAACAGTGAATAATCCAACAACAGTCTGACTCTCTGTTTGAAAACTTAATCAAAAGCAATTTAAATTAAGAACAGAATTTAGGGACTCCGGGAATACAGTTCAGTTTTGAGAACTTGCCGAGCATTCAGAAAGCCCTGTGTCTGGCATCATGAAATGGGTGTGGGAGCAGACTCCTACTCTGGGAGATGGGGGCAGGAGGATTCGCTGTTCAAGATCATTTGCAGCTATTTAGATACTTAGAGACCAGCCTGGGCTACAGGAGATGCAAGTCTTTAAAATAGACAAAAAACAAAAAAACATTATCTGGGGTCTGGAGTCTGAGAACACAGCTCAGTTGTAGAGCTCTTGCCTAATATGTGCCAGGCTCCAGAAATCCAACATCAAAAATCTTGATCTGGTTGTGTCTTTATTACTAATAGTGATGCTCTAACTAGATCTACATCAACTTACAGCACTGTGAGGATATTTAAACTCGGTAACAAAGCAAAGGAAACAAGCCTCTACAACTGGAAGGAGGAAACTATATTAAATTGGTATTTTAAACATCATTCCTATACTTGTAGCTTTCTTGTGACTCTTTTTGGAGCCTTTTTACAGATGTCTATGACTTATAAGTATGAGTAGCGAAATTTACCATATGAACAGTAAAGGGATCCTGGCGATTCAACATTGGCAGAAAGTATGGCCAGGCAGTGCTCTTGCTTCGTTTTGCATAGTCAAAGAAAATGCTGACACGCTGGTGATTTTCCTAAAAGAAAAACAAGAGCAAAATAATGATATACTGCTTCTCACCAGCTTATTGCATATCCCATTAGGATGCATGGTCACCCAAATTCCTACATAGCCAAAATTCCTCTGGAAATCCCCCCCCCCACCTCTGAAAACCCCGTAGTCTTGCAATTATTTGTGGGGGGGTAGGGTGGGCTATATAAACACCACTGTCTTTTATGTTCCGTGCTATTTTCTCAAACCCCACTTTAGGGAGATAGCTCTATCTAACAGAAAATAAAGCTTGCATAATTTGATCAAAGAATTTGGGTAATGGTCTTACTCTCATTCAATAGGATTAACAGGATCACAATTTTTTTTCTCAGCTCTCAACACTGTATTGACATTTCTACCTCCATCAAAGTATGAACAGTATGGCCATTAAAAGAAATAGAAAGTGGAAAGAGAATAAAACAGCCAAATTTAAGTACAGACTCAGAAATTCAAGACCAGCTTGGGCAAAACCGTCTAAGAGGCTATCTAAAAACAGAAGCCGCACCTGATGGTAGACACCTATAATCCCCTGGGGAGATTAGGTTTGAGGCCAGTTTGGCCTCCAATAGCAAGGTCCCAATGGAAGGGAAGAAAGAAAGAAAAAGAGGTAGGGAGGGAGGGAGAGGAGGAAGGAAAAAAGCAAATGAGGAAGGGGAAGAAGGGAGAAAGTGAAGGTAAAGAAAAGGAAAAAAGGACTGAGCACAAATCCACTGTAGAGACCTTGCTTAGCATGCATGAAGTGCTAGGTTCAATCTCCAGCCACATAAAAAATAAAGTTATAGGGTGCTTATCAGAGTCTAGATGAAACTTATTAGTAACAGTTATAAATGAAGACTGCTTAATACACCTACTAAAAGAAATAGACATAAACTGAGTATATATAGCTCAATAGTTCAGGGGTAGAGTAGTTACTTAACATGTATGAGACCTGAAGAAGGGAAAAGAAAAACATGTTCAATTTACAAATCAACACCCAAGTCCATAATGGACATAAGAGATGAAGCTAAAATAAAATCATTCGCCTGAAGCAGTGACAGGCAAGTAGAAACAAACAATAAACCACAGCATGCAGGGCAGGAAGGGGTGACTAGAGATAGTTCGCAGAACCTAGGTTCAATTCTCAGCACCCACATGGTAACTCACAATCATAGCTCCAGTTCTAGGATATACAATGTTCCCCCAGCTCCCAAGCTCTGTGGGCAATAGGCATGAAAAGTGGTACACAGAAAGTGGTACAAGCAGGTTAAAAAAAAAAATCATACATACAGGTTTGGGAATGGTGACACAATATTATCCCTGCACCAGGGAGCCTCAGGCAAGAAGATTTTCAGTTTGAGGTCAGCCTGGACTACAGAGGCAAATCTTGAGTTGAAAGAGAGAGAAAGGAAAGGGAGCATGCACAAAAGAGACAGAAAAAAGGAGGGGCTGTGGCTCCACACCATTACCACAATTTGCTATCCCAATATTAATGTATTTGGCTTCAATTCATTTTATGGCAAGAACTTTCTACTATTAAATGTCGCAAAACAGTAAAAATGTAACAGAAATGAATATATGTCAAATAATGTTTTATTCACATTTATAATCTATGTCAGAAGAAGCAACAACAGAAAAGTCAGAAAAACATTCATGAAAGGAGATTTTAAATGTCATTCTCAGCACATGTTGAAGGAATAGAACACATAAAATTAGCACATAGAACATCTGTATCTTAGAAACTCAGGCTTCCTTCTGCTGCTGTGAGAAAATACTCTGGCAAAGGCAACTCCAATGAGAAAGGGCTTATTTACAGTTCCAGTTCCAGTTCATCATGGCAGGAAAGTCAGAGGCAAAAACTTGAAGCCACTGGTCCACATATCCACTATCAAGAGCTGAGAGAAGGGATTAAAGTGTGAGCGCTACTCCTAGGCTTACTTCACTCAGAGAGCTCAGGATTCCCTGCCTAGGTGCAGTACCATCTTCAGCGGGCAGGTCTTCCTGTCCCAGTTAACATAATCAAGATAATCCCTTACAGACATACCGCAGGCAAACCTGATCTAGATAACCCCTCATTAAGACTCCCTTCCAGGTACAGACTGTATCAGATTGACTATTAAAACTAATCATTGCAAAAGCATCATGAAAATATATTGTAGGTATATCAAACTTTATACACAAACAACTATGGAACACTAACATAGAAAGCATTAGTAAGTTTCAGAAAGGAGCATATTATCAAAATATGATAATTACATATATCTTAGTACAAGAGGCATGATGTTTCCCCTCTGTATGCTGTGATTACCATTGACTAATAAAGAACTGATTTGTACCTATAGCAGGGCAGAACAGAACTAGGTGGGGAAAACTAAACTGAATGCTGGGAGTCAAGGAGAAGCCATGCAGGCTCGTGATAAGCCACAGCCATGTGGCAATACACAGATTAATAGAAGTGGGTTAAATTAATATTTAAGAGCTAGCCAATAAGAAGCTAGAGCTAATAGGCCAAACCATGATTTAACTAATACAGTTTGTGTGGTTATTTTGGGGCTGAGTGGCCGGGAACAAACAAGCAGCCTCCTACAACAGAGGCAAGATGAACTTCCAAAGAAATATAGAGACATTTCCACCAAGATCATGAACTCAACTTCTATTTAATATTGTATTGTAGGCATTAGCCAAAGCAATCAGAAAATAACTAACCAGACAGAGTGTACCTTTATAAATTAAAGGAAAATTCAACCAGAAAATTAATTCAGATAAAATGAAATCACAGAGATTCCAAAGTACTAAATAAATGGTAACTTATATAAACAAACAAACTGATGATGGAACAGCAATGAAGTTTATAACAACAATAAATAGGAAAGAATATTTGGAAATAAATTTAAAGATGTGAAAGACTTTACATTAAGAACATTCCCTCTTCTCATCCCTTGTATCTTCGCAACCCAGTGGAAATGTCAACAAACTACTCCACATATTCAGACAGGAAATGTTCAATATCATACAGAACCGGTACAAAACACGAAGAAAAAGACACTACTAGTATATAATTAAAATACTGGAAACTACAATTAAAACTAGGTGATACTATGCATAAACAAATAGGCATTCCAAAGGAATTGTATAGAAAACCTAAAAATAGATGTGTGTATATGGGAAGTTTAAGGAAAAAGGTGCCCCTCTGTAGCAGCGTTTCATTTGTATTTTAATAAAGTTCAGAGAATAAAACAGCCCCTCTGGTCAGCCTTACAGATCAGGCAATGGTAACACACACTTTTAATCTCAGTAGCCACACTAGTTTGCCATAGAAACTAGGCGGTGCACGCCCTTAATCCCAGAACTAGAGAGGATTATAAAACCGGAGTGCTCTCAGTCTCATTCTGAATGCCAGGAGTCAGGATGGCCATTTCAGACTGAGGCAGAAGAGCCAGTGGCTGGCTGTTTCGCACGTGTTTCCTACATACAATACATGGACCTAACACTACATTCTACACAATAACTCACATACTTCCAGACCCACATGATAACCAAGGCAGATCACAGCATTCCTGCTTTCCTTAACCTTCCTGTTTTAAAAGACTAAGTGTGAGGAAAGATGAGACTATTATCAGACAAGCCTGCATCAACCCAGGATTGTTACTATAAATAATTTTCTCCCTAAAAACCTGAGGGCCCCCAGCAACTGAGTCATTCTTCCTAATTTATATATCCCTAATAATGGCCACTATACATGTCAGAAACTAGGCCATGAATATGTAGGGTTTTTTTTTTTTCCTTATAAACTTACACAAGAGTACTCTTTAAGGACCCAAACTAGCACTTTTCTCCCAGTGTCTCTTCTCCTCCCCCAGTACTGGGAGCAGAGAGCTGAACCTAGGTCCTTTCACAGGCTAAAGAAGCCTTTACAAGTAGGCTAAATCCTCCACCCTCTTCATGGCTCTTGAGAAACAGACAGGCACTAGTTTAAACAGCTGAAGGAGCCATCTCATAAATCCTGCTCTACAAATTAAGCCAAGATTATACTGGTTTAAAATACAAAATTATTACTAGGCCTCTCTGAATTCACAGGCAATTAAAGCAGCAAGCAGAATTTTAGGCAACTGAAAGTTCAGATCATACGTCAAACTGCATCAAAAGAGCTAAACTACTTTACCTGTTCCTGGCCTAGAACAAACAGCATCAAAAGCTGGTTATAAAACAAAAGGAGCCTGGAGGTTTCGTAGATTGTATTGATATTAAATTAGGAGGAAGGCCTGGGCTATATATAAACAAGGGGAGGACTTGCCTCGCATGCATGAGGCCCTAGGTTCAATCTCCAGTCCAAGCAAAAAGAAAGAAAAAACAACTTTGGGCCAATTTCAGGAAAATCAAGCATAATTACTTGGTATTGTGAAAATGGAAATCAGATTCATGTAAGTACTGTTAGTACTACTAGTAAAGTAAGAAAATGTATCAAGCGCTAGAAGAGAATCACTAAGTGAAACCTTCCAGAACTGCTGTTACTGTAAAGTATAAAACAGCAAAGTCCCCCAAGGTACGAGGACTATACCTACCTGCAGCATATCATCAACCATGGTTAGTATGTACTGCACTGTCTGTTCTTTGGAGATGTGTGTCATCAGATTTATAAATGTTTTAGCACACTGCAAAACACAAAATTAATGTTATTGCTCTCTTCTTTTTTTTAAATCTTGAAGCAGGGTTTCACCATGTAACCCTCGCTGTCCTGGTACTCACTGTGTAGGACAGAATGCCACGAGCTCATGGAGAATCCCCTGCTCTGCCTCCCAAGTACTGGGATTAGAGGCATACACCACCACACCAGCACATTATTTTCATTTGTTCATAATTTTAATGGAACTTCTATAAGATATTATTTCTCTTTCATAGAACAAGATAGAAATGCTAGTAGGTAACAAAGTGCAGAAAAAGTATACTTTTCACAAACATCATCACGAGGAAACCTAAGAACTTTGCCATGACTTCTATCAGATTTCTAACTATATCTAGTGATAAACTTTAAATAGTTACTGTTTTTAAATACACACACCTAGCAATTGTTACTCTTGATTACTAAGGACAGTGTAACACCTTGTGGACAATTAAAAACTAAAAATGACTTTTAAATATTATTTTATTCATTATTGTTTAGACTAACTTGGATAGAGCTCACTGGTGGAGCATTTGCCTAGCAAGCAAAAACCAATGGGCCTTACCCCTACAATGGCAAAAAGCATTGTTATTACTAATATTAATGTGAATAACATGTACGGTATACGACATAGTCATTAAAGGTTTTCTAGCATTTTAATTTTTATGTTGCAGTTTGAGGCTAGAGGTTGAATCCATGGTCTTCCTTACACACGCTAACTAGGTACTCTACCAATGAGCTACACCCCGGTCCATCCCAGACTTTGTAATGATAGGGAATAAGTGCTCATTATAAAATAAATGGAAGGATCACCTGGCTGCCTTCAGTCTGAAGCATCTCTTGCTTCTCCTCAGAACTTCTTTTCATTTCAAACCTTTGAATAAATTCACAGTCTTCAGCAGAAATCATCTGCCCCCTAGAAAGCAAGGACAAATTATTCTGTTCAATAAGTACTGAGCAGCCACTGTGAGTGACACAGAAATTCTTAATGCTCTTTCTCCTTAGTAAGTTCAAGAAAATTACATGCCACCGTTTTGTATTAGGTTCCTGCATGTGGGCCCTGAAGAACTAACTAAGGAGTCTAACATAACCAGAAAAGATAGCACTAATTTCCCCAACAGCATAGTTTCAATGGGCATAATAAGGAGCATCCTATGCTGAAATTCTAACCAAAAAGTCACACCTGACCAACCTAACCATAGCTATTTTGCTCTACCACCTTAGGACAGTAGTCCACAATGAGGACTGAACTTCCTGACCTTAGTTTTTGCTTTCCTTGCCTTTCTATTAAACTAGCCTCCTCTGGTCAGCCTAACAGAAAACTCCCCATTTTGTGGGATAGTATTGCCTGACTGTAGAAACACAAAGGGAACTAATCAACATCCTTTAATTTGTTGAAAATTATCTTTTGATAATTATAAACAGTAGTGCTAAGGGCCTTGTCATTATTCAAAAGTTTAGCACTACCACTATCTTACCTAAGCAAAATAGGAACAATAACCACATGACTCTCAAAGAGCTTGTATAGAGGACGAACTACATAATCTAAGACACAGTTAATATAGCACCTTACCCAGTGTAAGGATTCAATAGTGTCACCTCTTACTTTTATTCAAAGTCTCCTTAATTCCTCCATACCACAAGCCCAACGTATTTACGTGGTCTTCAAATCCATTACACACAAAGCCACTATACAGTGACATTCTACAGTCATTTCCTGACACTTTTTGTCTTCCAATTAAGAATACGTTCGTCCTCCCTCTCTTTGAAAAGTAACCTCTCCTTAGCCAGGCAGAGTGTGGCATATGCCTTTAATCCCAGCACTGGGAGGCAGAGGCAGGCTAGTCAACATAATCAGTTTCAGGGCAGCCAGATTCCACAGTGAGACCCTACCTTGAAAAATAATCAAAAGATAAAAAAAAGGGGGGGGGAGGAAAGGAAAGGAAAAGGGAGGGAGGGAGAGAGGGAAGGAGGAAGAGAGGAAGGAAGAAAAAAAGAAAGGAAGAAAGATAACCTCTGATCTCTATCCTCCCCAAAGTCATCCCACTTCCTGTTTTCCTCCCAGGGGAGTTCCTTCACTGAACTCTTCTTCTAGAGATTCACAAGAAAATCCAACCTTCCACTCTCCAGCAAATCATCTCCAGCCATCTCTTATTTTCAAGCAGAAACAGATTCAGCATCATCACCACTGAACCTGTCATCTGCAATTTCATCTGGCTTTCCCTTCCAGCTGCTCCATCAAGGACTCAGGTAAGGCACAATAACCACCACCACCCTCAAATCCTAGTCTAAATCCAGACCCTCCTTGTTAAGACATGACAGCAGAACAGCCCTTCAAGTCTCCATATGACTCACTTCAGGACACATAAAACTCCTAAAAGAAACAGAACCACAAGCTACTTGAAGCTCCAAGCACTACATATTCAAGCCTGAGCTCTCTAACCAGGGCTCCCTGCACTGCAGTCCCACTTCCTTCCATTTAGTTAACTACTGTGAGATTCTTCATGTGCTCTGTGAAGACTTCCCCAATGCTTCCAGACAGCTGTTTCTTCTTTGTCATATACCTTCTTTTGCTTTATGTCTATGTATGTGTGCATATATGTGAAACATTTCTTCATTTAATAGTTATCACAATTTATTATTTAATTCATCAAAGGTCTGTTTCTTCATTAGAGTCTGTTTCTTCATTAGAAGTTCAAAACTAAGGTTAGAGTATTGTGATTCTTGTATCCCCAACATATACTTTTGGTGGATTCCTTTTTGACTAGCACAACCTCATTCCCACTTGCTTTTTGTACTGCCTAGTTAAGTAAAAGCTTAATCAAATACAAATACATTTTTGAATATTGTATTTTCATAGCATGTTAATGCATGAGGACAAACGCATATTGATTGAACTTTTGGTACAAGGAAATGCTCCCATAGGTTTCTATGTCATCAGTAGAAGTCTAACCCACTGGTCAGATCCACTGATTATGTATGCCACGTACAGCCTGTAACTGTTCTTTCTGGAAAGACATTTTATTCCCACTAGTGTTCCACATCAGAAGGCTCAAGAACAGACATTTGGTTATGTAAGATGAACATTTGCACATAAACATAGAGAGCAGAGGGGACTTAAAAAAGGAATCTATAACACAGACAACAAAATAATGGTCCAAACTAGGAAAAAGGAAAATAAGATGTATGTAACACTAGGGCCTCAGGACAGGAAAAGTACATAACCGAAAAACCTCCATGTAACTAAAACCACTGCAAAACCAAGTCAGAGAAAGTTCTGCTGCTCTGCTAATGCTTTCTGATCAACAGTCTTCTGTTTGCATTACAAACAGAGTCAGGCTCTGCAAACATGCAACTCCTTGTCCTCTAATCTGAAGGCTTTCTGAACTGAAGACGTAAGGAGCTCAGAGGATTTAAACAATTACACATTGATCAAGTCTTTCCTCCACGAATCCTTGGGCGATTGGCTCCAGGATAATCCAGGGCCTTAAAATAGGAATCTACAAGTCACCTTAGACAACTTTTGCCCATGCACATTAAACTGAGCACTAACTGTGCTCACTCTAACAACCTTACCACTACCACTACAGATTCTCCCTGTGTCTAAGCTACTTCCCCACCAAGAACCTCAGCAGCCTCAGCAGTGCACGTGGGTCCTCGTGACGGGACAGTGCAGCCCACATTCACACTCACTGTATAAGCCCTCTACAGCTAAACTCCTCTAGCTCCAAGAGTAAATGGTAAACTCTGTTCCTTGTACCCCCACAAGGATAGTGACTGTGAAAAAGGCAACTCTAGGACACAAACTGCCACCTACAAACTATCACTTTCATGAGTTGTACATATTGACCTTCTTAGACTTCAAATATATTATGGGTTTCATGACTTAAGAATCATCTTGAAGAGCACCAAGCAGCAGGGACAGGCCCAACTCCTCCCAAGGGCACATATGCACCCTGGCCTCGCTGTAAGTTCAGCTCTCACCCCTGCTTGCCTTCAAACAATAAATAACTTCCAGCACAATCGCTGGCTGTATCTGGACAAGTCCTCTTTTCTGCCATGAATTCATCCTTGAAGACTAATCTGAAGGATCATTGCTTCAGGAGACTTCTGATGGTAGAATTAGCTATCCTTTTCTGTATAATTGACAAGCCCCTGAACACTTAGCTTCCTATTATCACAGCTAACAATGAAGTAAAGGTCTGTTCTGATACTAGGAGTTCCTTCTTGAGACACTACACTATATAACCTTTGTGTAGGCAAGGAAAATAAATTAGCAAGATTACTCAATTGGTTTTTCAATGTGCATATCCAAATCTGATCCTCAGAAATTCAGTTATAAATATGTCAAAATAAACCTACACAAAATAAAAGGCAATGATGGAGAATAATCATGAAAGCATGAGGGCCAGTGAGAGGGCACCTGCCACTCAAGTCTGGCAACCTGAGTTTGATCCCCAGTACCAAAGGGCAGGAGAGGACCAGCTCTCCCACAGCTATCCTATCCTCTGACCTGCAAAGGTCAGCACACATGTTATGTTTTACAACCATCTGTTCCAGGGTATCTGAGACCTTCTTCTGCAATCTGAAGGCACCAGCATGTATGTGGTACACATACGTACACGCAGGCAAAACAGTCATAGACACAAAATAAAATAAAATAACCACCATGTACTGCTCTACTTCCCCAAGCTGTTCCTACCACAGAGGAGGCTCCCTAAGACAGCCAGGAGGTTTCTTCCACAGTTCTTAGTATTTTTCTAGTATTTCTCTCACAGAAGCATGACCATGAAAAAGCCTGACGCAAAAGCACATGACAGCCATGATTCACAGCAAAGCGGACTTACTGAAGATAAGACTGCCAGTTCACTTTGTTGGCACGGACCTCGGCAGCCTTAGCTGCGATGATGTTAGTTGGGACTGCAGCATCCACAGCACCTCGGATGTCCATTTTGGTCATCTAATACGATAGTGTATTCTACACAGATCTTCAATGTAGGGTCAAGGCAAAAACAAAATAGCAGGCATTATATTTTCTAAACTACTAGTATAATGTAGCCATATTAATTTCACTTAACTTAAATATTAAACATCCTAAGAATAAACAGCACTGACATATTTCAAATCTTGTTCACGACCCCTTATAAAAGAACTTTCTAGGCTTCTTTTTCAGAGAAGAGCTTTTAACTATTAGCCTTAATATACAGTGAGACTTTTTAAGTGACCATTTAAGAGACTGATAGCAAAACTGGAATTAAATAGAATATTAAATAGGACCACCTCTGGTGCAATCATACCCAGTACTTTGAATATGCTAATAACAACATATATCCACTACTTTAAATCTATTAAAACACGTTCCAATCTCTTGTACAGAAAACACAATTAAATACAGGAAAAGGCCAATCATGTATTTTATTGGCATCTATTATGCTTCATTTTGAAGAGCCATGTTAATTCCTTTAAAATTACTGGTTCAAAATATACCAAGGGGCATGGTAGATTTTCAGAAACCAGTGCCTTCCATTCCAATAAAAATTGACAACATTTTCAAAATCAATACTGAGAATAATTTCTCGAACAAATTGGGTACAACCAACAACAGGAGTTTAGTCTAACAAGAAAAATGTGCAATTTACAGATAAAAGCTTACACCTCATTTTACCACGACACAAAAACCTGGCTTCCCATTCCCAAAACGTATGTTCTTGCCCACGACCAGAAAGAAGCAAAAAAAGCATACCCCGATTCTATTCCGCGTTCGCACTGTTCTTAGTCAATGCGGAACGGCTTTTCTCTAGGTGGGAACTGGCTGCCTAAACAAGCAAGGTCGGCGCAGACG
>LOEQ01014719.1:9167-31892 GCA_001685075.1 Bramus lutescens
GCCAGAGCTTCATGCGTCTGCCTGACTCTGCTTTCTTCCTCCCAGAATTCTGTTCTGTCTTCCCTGCTGCCTACCTACGTTCTGACCTATCGGGTCAAGCAGTTTTCTTTATTAATTAGCCAATGAAAGCAACAGATAGATAAAAGATCCTTCTACATCAAGGGAGGGAAGCAGAGAGAGATGGGGTAACTTCTCTATGTCTTATGGCACATGGGGCAGGACTGAGCTCCCTGCCCACTCTCTGCTGCCCCCTCAAGATGTCCCTCCTGCCTACTGGGACAGGCTGTTTCCTTCACCTGGGACATCCTTTGCTCCTCTTTGGCTGGAGAAGCCCTGCCTCTTCCTAGAACCCCTGGGAAGGAAGACGGGAGGGTGAGCCACAACCAGTCCAGACAGGTGTTCTCTTATATGCTCTTATTATTGCTATGATAAAAGACTTTGACAAGCGTAATTTAGAAGAACATTAATTGATTTGGGGTCACAGTGCAAGGGTACAGTCCATCATGGTGGGGACGTCAAGATGGCAGAAGCCTGAAGGAGCCGGAAGCATACTGCACCCACAATCAGAAAGCAGGGAGAGATAGATACATACTCCCTTTCTCTGCTTACCCAGTCCAGCATCCCAGCCAGGAAATGGTGCCACCCACAGCTGGTGACTCTTCCTGCCTCAATGAACACAATCAAGATAGTCCCCACAGAGGTCCCTAGAGGCCCATCTTCCAAGTGATTCTAGAGTCTGTCAAGTTGATAATCACCACCCCAGATGCCAAAGCTATACTGGACAGAGTGGCTTCTCCAGCCCATTTTACAGATGGATGAACTTGGGCTCCAGGCATGGAACAAGCTTTCCCAAGTCACCCCAAGGTCAGAAGGACTGGGATAATGCCTGACTGACAGCTTTGTGTCCCTTCCCCTCTACCCTGGGCCTCCTCTTACCCCCCCCCNNNNAAAGGAGTATTTCTCCTTCCTTCCTGGCCTCATGATGGAACACCCCATCTCCAGGGCCATCTCTCATCTATCTGCCTCTCTGGCTGGCCCTCCTCCCCAAGGAGAGCAACAGAAAGAACTCTTTCACATTTCAGTGAATGAAGAGGGCCCAGGAGAACTAGGGACCCATGCATTTTCATGCCCTGGCTCTGCCCCCAGGGAATTCAAACCCCTCTGGCCAAAGATCAAGCTATGCTTGACCAGACTTGGGCTCTGGGCTAAGGCCTTGGCCACTTTACATGGTCGGGCCATCAAGGAAGGACCAGGATAAAACTGTGGGAGCACATGAGGTCAATTTAGGCTCAGTGTTGGCAGCAATGGGGCAGATGGCCCTGACTGGTGCCAACATCCTGCCCCTGAGTTCTGATGTCATCCACAGGACTGCTTTTATATTCCTGTGGGGAGGTAACTAAGGCCCACTCCTGGGACATCTATAATCTCAGGATGTTTATTTGAATTCCACATTTCTCAAGCTGGCCCTGAGACCCCAGAGTAGCTGTAGGGTCTAACAAGCTGTGGTGTGTTTGTCGTAGAACTTTCTCAATTCTGAAGTCTGGGGTCCATAAGCGATTCTGTAATACTCCTGTTTTCCAGGAAGTATCAACATGCCTTAGAGTTCATGAGAGAAGTTCAGGTTCCAAGAGTCCAGGTATTAAAGATGCCATGGGAGACACAATGTGATATGAATACACACACCCCACCCACCCATNCCACCCATCCCCCTACCTTCCCATTCCCATCTCCCCCCACCCTCTCACTCTCCAAACCCCAGTGAGAGAAGGTTCCAGGCCTCCCTCCACCTCAGTGTCTGCAGGCAGAGGTTGGGCTGAGGGTCTCAGATTCCTCTCCATATTAAAATGCAGTGCCCGGGGCTGGTAAGATAGCTCAGTGGGAAAAGGCACTTGGTGCTAAGCCTAATACACACACACACACACACACACACAGCCTCCAGCAGAGATTTGTGACTTGACTCTGGGCATAAACAAGCTACTCCCTTCTCATGGTCCTGAGAGACAGCCCTGGGGTCCCAGTCTTCAGTCAAAGCTTTGGCTTCTGTCCCCTCCCCTAATGAGCAAGACACACTCACCCAGGCCCTTCTGGCCCAGAGCCAGGCTCTCCCCATCCTTCTGTTGTCCCGCTCACAACTGGAGAAGGGAGCCACTCAGAGCTCTTCTGGAGATGAGTGATGGGCATCCAGCCACGCCCCCTCACCCAACAAAGGCCCCTGAAGTGATGGCACACCTCACCTAATAACCCAGTCACATTCTACTCTCCTCATCTCACGGACCCTCAACCATCTCCATAAATTTTGGTGTTTCAATCCCATGTGACAGAGGAGGAAACTGATACTCAGGATATCAGACCTACCGGGGGGTCATGGACAGAACCAAGCAGGACTCCAGGTACTGTGTAAACCTCTTCAGGTCTCTTCCCAAGTTCCCATTTCTCCCGTACCGTGTCTCCCCCGACCCACAGAATATCTCTCCCTGTTCCCTTTAAACAGAACAGAAATGGACTTGCTTTCCAATTGGCCTCAACCTGAGCAGTAATGTCCATGAAATAAAACTTTGATATGCTAATTGCCTGTGGGTTTTGTTTTTTTCCACTGATGCTCTTTAAAATAAATATGTGACTGGTAAAATAGAAAACGTTTGTCCATGTCTGAGCCAGAGCCTCCTTCCTGTCTCTTGTAAGCAGCCTAGGAGGCTCTGGAGGAAGAGGAAGAAAGTGGGGAAGGAGACAGGAGGAGAAGGAATAGGGAAACAAGGACACAGGAGTGAGAATGGACTGAAAGGGTTGGTTCTGATACCCCACGTTGTCTGGAAATCCATTCATCCATCATCCATTTATCCATCCATCCATCCATTCATCCAGTGGCCTGAGCCACACAGCCACTCAGCTCCCCTCCCTGCAACTGTTCTGTCTTTGGTCTGGTGCCATCACCCAGTCATGTACCTCACACCATTTTCTAAGTGGTCGCACTGAGGACTCCAGTGCCTATCACCATGACAGAGTAGGGCGCGACCTGAACTTTATGAAGAGAGAGGAGAAGCCAGGAATGGGCTGGAGATCCAGGGGCAGGTGGGAAAGAATTGTTTCCTCTCAACGTGTGGCTGGACCTCGTCTGGAGGTCTTACCAGCTCCTTCTCCTGAAACACATGACCATGCCATCCTGGACTCTATAAGAAAGAAGGCCGAGCAAACCACAGAGGAGCAAGCCAGTAAGCAGTACCTCTCTATGGTTGCTGCATCAGCTCCTGCCCTCCATATTCCTGCCCTGTTGAAGTTCCTGTCCTGACTTTCTTCAGTGACGGACTACACTGTGTAAGTGTGAGCCAAATAAACCCTTTCCTCCCCAACTTGCTTTTTGGCCATGGTGTTTCATCCACGCAATAGAAACCCTAACCAAGACAGCAGTCTTATGCTCACAACGTGTGGGGTCTGGGCCTATTTCACAGCTAAGTTAGCTGAGGCCCAGAAAGAGCCAACAGGGAGCAGCAGAGAGAGTAGAAACGGATAGGAACTTGTGAGATCACAGGCCTAATGTCACATTTGAGCTCAGTTGTCTCTACTGACCCCACCCTCTCTCTACCATCCACAGCTGCACAATATCAATGTCTTCCTCTAGCGTGCTGCCCTGCACACAGCTGTCTGCCTCAGCTCTTCTGTCTGTAAAATGGGCCTAAAAACAGATCACAGTGAAGATGAAACTAGAAAAGTCTCAAACAGAGGTGTCTAACCTTCGACATTACAACACAGTATCATCTACAAATGTATGTGGCGACATTCATAGCCATCCAGGGATAAGAGTGGCCCTTGGGGTGGGTCATACCCAAGAAATGTAGCTCTTGAGACCCAGGGCTAACCTGACCCAAGTCCCCAGATACTGAGTGGGGTGATGAGAGCAACTCCTCCCATCCTGCCACACATGAGGGCCCTGGAGCTCAGTCACCAAGTTCCCAGCCACCAACAGATGGGGAGACAGCTCATGGTCTGCAGGAACGGGAAGCCCCAATACAGTGCCTGTCTTCTGCCATGTTAATCACACTGCTGCCCAGAACAGATGGGGTGTTAGGACTCCCCCACCCCCATTTTTCACAGAGCTATGGTCTGGGAGATAACTGTGTAATTAAAATGAGAAATGCAAACAATCCTCTTAGTAAGACTTAGCCATCTTCCCTCCCTTGTAAATCTATTAATGAACTGTAATTGCAAAAACAGATCCTTTATTGGAACATGGTAACCAATTCACTGTGGGGCGATGAGGGCCCCAAGACCTGCAGAAAGAAAGAAGTATATATTAATTAGCTTAAGTCTTTATCTATATAAAAATCAAGAAAACAAAACATTGGTTGCAAAGCAATTTTCCATCTGCCGATAGAGCGTGGCTGCTCAGGGGAGACGCTGGGTTTCCTGATTTCTGGGGTTTGTTTATAACCTTTGGTTAATCAAACCTGGAGCAGAGAGAGATGAGCTAATTATATGGAGAGGGTAGCTGTCATGGGAACCTGCAGCAGATGTGGGAAGAATTGGAACGAGTTAGCGCAGAGGTTTGGGGCCCATAGACCTGAAGAAACCAGCCCTGCATTCCTCAGGCTGTGTGTGTCCTTTCAGGATTGTCCCCATGGGGTCACAGTGAGCCAGTTGTAGAAATGGCTTACCCAAGCAAAGATTCAGTGTAGAATGGGCTGCCTAGGAGACAAGCCCAAGATGGGGACTTGTGAGTGACACGGGTCAGTAGAAGGGAATAAGGGGGCAACACAGAGAAGACAAGGCCCAGCTCAGCTGGGGTGTACTGCAGCCTGTGCCCACAGGGCACTCTGGAGCTCACGGGTACCTAGCGGCCATTCCCACTCAGACACAGAGATGGGTCTTTTGTATCCGGTGTCAGTCATTAGCTAAATGGCACCATGTGGTGTGACCTCCACACACACTCCGCCAGGCTGGGAATCAGTTGGCACTGACATACTGAGGGCTAACGCTTGGCCATAGGAAGTTTGTGAAGGACACGGTTCACTCACAATAGACGAGGAGTCCACCCAGGTCCTCTTGAATGGGCCAGTTAGTCCACTCTCAAACTGCAGTGTGACCTTCAGGCAGTGGGTCCGTCAGTGCCAACTCAGAGATAAGGCTTACACAGAAGTGACTGAGTTAAAATGAGGCCATCGTTGGGGGAATGGGGGTTGATTCAAAATAACTGTGGCCTTCTAATGAGGGGGATGTTTGGTACCGAGTCATGCCTGTCACAAGAACATTAGCAAAGACGGAGGGGCAATAGGGACAATCCATACGATATACCTGCACGTGATTGTAGGCAGGAAAACAAGGGGGAGGAGCCTGAAGCAGCTTTTTCCTCACAGTCCTCTGGAGGAACGGGAGCTTTTGCAGGCGTACTGTTGGTGACATTCTGTCCCATCTCAAGTCCCTGCCATTGGCAGCATCTGATGTTCCNCATCCCACATCCAGGCCTCGCTTCTAACAGCCTCCTTGTTTTCCTGAGGGAACCAGGGAGGAAGCCTCTCAGCCTTTGCCAGGGGTCCAGCAGGAATCACCTCAGGTAGAGTACCAACTTAACTCCGGGCCTGGCCAACCAGAGCACTGGATCCCCTGCCGCAGTGGTTGGTGCAGACATGAGCACCTGACCCAATCTGAGCCCACGGGGTGCATTCTGAGACTTTCCGTGACGAATGTGAGCATTTGAGAGCAGGGGATTATGGGCAATGAGGTGAATGGTCACGGTAGAGAACAGAGCCAAAAACAGGGTGAGAACTGAGGCCTTGGGTTCCATGATGAGGTTTGCATTGCCCTCAGCTTTTCTGCTTCTCTACAGACTCGCTGTAGCAAATGCGCAACAGAAACTTGTGTTCATTTTCAACCAGCGCCCACCCAGTGAGAATTAGAGAATGCTCTAGGCATTGTGTTATGCATAGTAATCGCTTGTCTGGGATTTCAATTTTCACAATCCCCTGAAGTCCAAAAATATTAAATGACAAAGTTCCAGTATAATTAATAAGTTTCAAATCATATGCCATTCTAAGTAGTGTGATGAAGCTTGTGTTATCCTCCTCTAGCACATGCTGCACCTCTGTCCACAGTATCCACGCTGTATATCTTACCTGCCCATTCCTTAGCATCCTCTCTCTGTTATCGGATCAGTAATTTCAGAACCACCGTGTCTAATGCAGGGTTCAGCGGTACCCAAAGTGAACTCATTGCCATGGATGATTTGCGTCTTGTAATTTGCACTTTATCCTGTCACTGCTTGATGACTTTTCAATTTTTAATTCAGCCATTAAATATGATTTAAGAAACTCAGGGGGAAAAAAAGATGATCTGGTCTCTTTTTACCTCTCCCTTTCTGAGCCTTCTCCAACTCCCAGAATTCCAAGCCCTCTTCTGCCATCAACTTCTTTTCCTTAGGAGAACATCCATATTTGAGCAGGCATTTGCTAGTAACAAATTCTGTCTTAGAGTAGCTTTATTTTCCTTTTATTCTGGAAGGTTCTTTTTGCCGTCTAGAGAATTTGCAGTCTGCAGATCTCTCTGTGTGCTTGGAAACTGTTGTTCCACATCACATGAGCCTCCTTGGCTTCGAGAGAGACACCTGCAGTCCTTCAAATTGTAGCTCACAAACACCACACGGCTTCTCTCTGACAGCCTTCAAGCTGTCTCCACTGTCCTTAGCTCTCAGGATTTAATTCTGGTGTGAATTGACAGGAATTTCTCTGAGGTTGTGTGTGAGCTTCCTGTCTCTATAGGTCTGTGTCTTCAATGGAATAAGAATTTGGGGGCTGTATTTCTTCAAATATTTCAGTCCCTCTTTTCTCTGCTTCTGAGACTTCAGCAATGTGACCGCTGGCTCTTTTGCTATCATCCCATTGGTCTCTAGGAGTCTGTGTTTGTTTTCAATCTGTTTTCTTTCTGTTGTTCGTAACGAGGCAGTTCTACTGGCTTATCCTAATTGAGTCTGTCCTCTACTCCTCGTGGAACCAGCCAAAGAGATCTCACCTTGGTCACTGTGCAAAGAAACTGAGGGACATAGAAGTCAGGGTTCTTACCCAAAGCCACATGCCTCTGGTTCAAGATGCACAGAGAGGCCTCTTCTCTGGCCAGGAGCCCCACCAGGCCAGACCCCTAATCTCCTGTTGAGTGTCTGGAAGACGACGTTCTGTTGAGGCTTGAATGAGAATGTCTACTGTAGACTCAGTTGTTTGAGCACCTGCTCCCCAGTTGGTGCTGGTCCTTTTAGAGGTGTGGGAAGTATGACTTTGTTGGAGGAAGTATGTCATGGGGGCAGGCTTTGAGACTGCCATTTCTGTCTCGCTCTGTTTCATGTTGGCCCCTCAAGATGTGAGCCTTCAGCTTTCTGCTGTGGTCGCCATGCCCGCCTGCCACTTGCTGCTGTCACGGACTCGCAAATCTCCTGGAACTATTAAGTCCAAAGCAAACCCTTCATTCTATAAGTCACCAAGGTCATGGTGCTTTATCACAGCCATAGAAAGAGAATGAAGACATGCCTTAAAGGAAGCCTGCAGCCACCTCCTTCTCTGAGGACATGGGTATCTGGTCACAACAACGTTGGACTGTCCAGAGGTGACCAGCAAACTTGCCCAGCAGACACTCGCTCAGACACTTGGGACAGTGGGAAGTTCCTGCATCCCTATAGAGAGTCCTGCCCAGGAAGACACGAACTATATGGAAGGCCAGACCAGCAGCCAGGAGGACCATCACTCTAGAAAGGCCAACCACCTCCCCTCCCCTCATATATTTCCTAGAACTGTTGATGGCATTATTGGGGCTGCCGATGCCAGAGAGATAGGAGAGTGTGGAAGAGTCCCCTTGTGCACAAAAGAGGTTCGTGGGAGTCATGTATGTCTGAATGTATGTGAGCACCTGTGTGATGGTGTGGGCTGAGCGCTTTGCCCTGTTCGTGCTGCTATGACAAATGCCATGGTCTAGGTGGCTCAGTCAACATTCACTTTTCAATTCTGGAGAGTGGGAATTTCAAGATCAAGTTTGGCAGCAGCTATGTACCTGGTGAGAATCCTCTCCCCGCTCATTGCTGGGTCTTTGTGCCGCAAAGACAGCTCATACCTCTTGTGTCTTCTCCGTGAAGCCACCAGTCTCGCTCTAGCTCCTCCCACATGACTTTGTTGCTTTCTAAAGCATCCCCGGACACATGCTCCAAATACCACCAACAGGTGAGTTTATTTATTCGTAAGCGTGCAGATCACAAGAGTGAGTGAGAAAGACGTGTGTGTATGTATGTTTGTATGAAACTGGGTGTGAGGTACGTGTACATGATTGTGCAGGGGACATTGTGAGCACACGCTTGTAATTCTGTGCCACATGATCATGTCTGAGGCTGGAGGCAATTTGTACAAGAGGATACCTGTATAATTGAGGACACCTGTCTAATTGACTACTTGTGAAACTGGGTGTCTGTGTGACATTTTGTGTGTGAGTGGTTGTGTGGGAGCTACGAAAGGAGAGAGGCAGGAAACATCTCTCTCTCTCTGATGCTCCGGGAGAGCCTGATAGGAAGGCAGAGTAAAGATGGGTTAAAGAAGGCCCTGGTGGGAGAAGTGGTGACTTGAATGACATGTGGAGGGTAGTCCCCAGAGGGACTTGCTGTGTGACTCAGCATGCCCCTGGACTTCCTGAATCTCCATTTTTTTTATCTGTTAACGGACATCATTTCACCTCATAGCTAGTGTGAATTATTGTCCTCTCCAGGAGGGACTTTGGACTCCAGGAAGCCAGCTGAGAGGGGCCGGACTGGTGCTGTGTCTGTTTGACAGGAAGAGGGTTAGGAATGAAGTCTTTCAGAGAAGACAAAGGCCCCTGCCTCCCAGAGCAGAGGCAGCGAGTTCTGAGCTTTGCCTGTGTGAAGACTGGCATGGAAATATTTCAGTTCGTCAGCTTTTATGTGTGCCACTGCTGATTTGAAGGGGCCTGCAGCAAAAGCTTCTTCAGTGAGAGTCTAAAACAGACAGAACCCAACAGTCAAAAGCAGAAACACAAATCGGAATGACCAGCCAGATCTGATGCAACCAGGGACCAATTTGTAGAAAAGAGGTTGAAGGAAGCTCCGAGCGTGGAGGCGACTGGGGATGGGTCTGAGGCAGATCTCCAATGCTCGGCTCAGAGCCGCAGTCACTGCAGGGGTCTGGCGGGACCTCTGAAGGAGGTCTGATCACAGGTGCCAGTGTCTCAGAGCCTTTGGAGGCTGTGTCACTTCCTCAATTAATTCCAGATGATAGACACCAGGCCTGCTGTCCGCTTGTCACCAGCGTTCAGTCTGTGCACAACCATCCCTGAGTCCTGAGGTTTGGGTTCTTTTTCATTTTCCATTTTCATGCATATGTGCGTGTAGTGTGCACATGTCGGGCATCAGTGTGCATGCAGGTACACATGCGCATGCATGTGTGTACATGGAGAGGCTCCAGGTTCATTTGCAGCTCTTCCTTATTCACAGAGCAAGGGTCTCTGATTCAGTCAGTCCTGCTCTCCAGCCTGCTCAGGGAATCCCCTGCCTCTGCCTTCTGAGGCTGGCATTGCATGCCTACCCTGACCAACATGTACGTGGATTCTGGGGATCTGAGCTCAGGTCTTCCTGTTTTTGCAGCAAGTGCTTTTACTGCTATCTACCTCCCCAGCTCTAGGGTCTTAGTTAGGGTTTCTATTGCTGTGAAGAGACACGGTGACCATAGCAACTCTTACAAAGGAAAACATTTAATTGGGACTGGTGTACAGTCCGAGGTTTAGTCCGTTATCATCGTGGCAGGAAGCATTGCAGAACACAGGCAGACATGGTGCTGGTGAGGAAGCTGAGAGTTCTACAGCAACTGGAAGAGACAGTGAGCCACTGGGTTTGAGCATCTTAAACCGTAAAGCCTGTCCTCAGTGACACACTTCCTCCAACAATGCCACACGTACACTAACAAAACCACACTCCTAATAGTGCCACTTCAGAGTGACCAAGTATTCAAATATTAATCTATGGCAGCCATTCCTACTCAAATTACCACAGCTAGGGTTCATGTTTGTAACACCAGATGCTGTTTCTCTCCCTCGACTGAGTGTTCTTCAACATGGAGAGATCTAGAGCCTTCAGTCATGGGTACCCAGGACAACACAGGCCTAGAACCACTGCCTTCAGATACTTAGTAGCAGGTGGCATAAACATGAACCCTTAAGAAGATACTCAGGTGGAGCATGCCTTTAATCCCAGCTCTTGGGAGGCAAAGATAGGCAGATCTCTGGGTGTTCAAAGCCAGCCTGGTTACAGAGCAAGTTCCAGGACACCCAGGGCCACACACAGAGAAACTCTGTCTCAAAAAAATTTTAATTACTTAATTAATAAATAGATATATCCATAACAAGTCCCAGAATCACCTAGATAAATGTCCAAGATAGGAAGGACAGAAACCACTTTCTCAGCCTCAGACCAGATACCCAAAAACAGAGCAGGATGTCCTTGGGATGCTGTGACCACCCCAGGACCAGGAGGAGGGAAGGGATGTGAGGTGTACCCACTGAGAGCCTCCCCTTGCCTGGGCTGAACAGACTGACAGTGGAGGAGCTGGCAAAGCGCTAGATGCTTCTAGTCAGGTGTCCTGCGTGTTTCTGTGCGGAGGCGGCTGTGGCAGCTAATTGTGATTCACGGTCTCTGAATGGGGGGGTAATTGCTAGGAGTTGCCAATATTCTGTATTATCCTCTGGTAGACAGGGAGGAAGGGGGGCTGTCATATCTTACCCCTGACACTTGGTGAGGTGTAAAAAATGTCACAGGATCGTCAAATGATGGGGCCACTGAGTCCCCAGGGGTGACCTGGTCAGATTTTCTCTTCTTTATTTGTTTTGCCTCACACATAATAATCACAGCTACTTCCAGGGATAGCAGGGATCTTTACCACATGTCTACATGTCAGAATCTGCTCAAGGCCGTTGGCATGTCCATTGCCTCAGAACACTGATCAGTGCTTCATGCTGCTAACAGTCAAGCCACTCCAGCCTGGTGAGTGTGAAATATTCACCATTGCAGACTTAGTCATCCCAGTGGCATGGGGAGGATGCATCTAAGGTCCTTCCTCCTGCCTAAGTGACCCCTGAACCCACTAATCAGCCTCTCCATCACTCCCACCTTTCCTAGCTTGGATAACCATTTGTAGAAGTCTGAATGAGAATGGCTTCCACAGGTGCATACATATGAATGCTTGGTCCCCAGTTAGTGGAACTGTTTGAGGGTGGATTAGGAGGTGTGGCCTTGTTGGAGGAGGTGCCGCTGAGGGTGGACTTTGAGGTTTCATCATCAAACATCACAAAACATCTAAGTCCACGGCGTTCCCCGTTAGCTTCCTCTGCCTTGCACTTGTGGTATCTAGTCAAGATATAAGCTCTCAGCTCCTCTTCTAACGCCGTATCTACCTGCCTTCTTCCATGTTCCCCACCACATGGACCCACCCTCTGAAACTGTAACCCCCCAATTAGGTCTTCTATAAGTTGCCTTGGTCGTGGTGTCTTATCAGAGCAATAAAAACCATGACTAAGACACCGTGATTCTACATTCTATCTGTTAGATCAACTTTTGAAGCTTCAGCGTGTGACAACAGAGAGTATTTGCTGTCCTTTGTCCCCCAGGCTCATACGTGTGACCACAGAGAACGAACGTCCATTCCTGCTATGGCTCAGTACTCTCCCACTGTGCATCAGTACCACACTGTCATTATCTACATCCCTGCCCTCTGCACTTCGTATCTCTTGAGACACATCTCAGTAAGTTCCCTCGTGGGACACTAGTGAGGGGGTCCTGGCATCTTTAGGGGGCAGAGTTCAGCCAGCAGAGTTGGGTCACTAGAACTGAGCCTTTGTAGTCCATAGCCTTGACTTCTTGACTCCTTGACTCTCTGCTTCCTGGGCTCTGAATGCCAGGCTCCTCTGCCACACATTCCCCTTCCGTAATGGCCTGAGACTCTGAAACCGTGAACCATCTTTCATTTGTTTCTGCCAGGTGTTCTACCCAGGCCCACATTCTTTCTTCCTTTGCCATCCATGGCGACACATAACTTCTACCTGATGCTTGTTTCATGGTTGCAAGATGACCGCTGTGGGGTCCAGCCCTTGTCAACCATGTTTCAGATAGAATAAGAAGAGGGAAAAGAAACAGGGCTGGGAGGGAAGATTCCAACTGATTCAGAGAACTTAGAGGGCAGCTCAGAAGCTGCCCTTCCCACCTCCGCTCACATTTCATTGACCATTCCAATCTACAAGGAAGGGCTGAGACCCACAACCATGCTCAAAAATATTGTCTTTTTCTTACTAAAGAACAAAGAAACACGGGATTCTGAGCCGACCTTCTACTGCCTCTCTTAGCAACAACCTGGGGTTTCAGGTGTGTGCAGAAAGAACCTGACACTAGAGACTCTCCTGGGGTGGAGAGTCCCTTCAGTGTTTAAATTCCCATCAGAACAGAAAACCTGAGAAAAACAGTAATTGATGCTTGTTGCAGTGTGGTGGTGGTGGGGTGGGTAATGTTAAAATAGAAAAGCCAAAGTCCTTTTTAATCCCATCATCCAGAGATTCAGAAACTGCTGGCATTTTTGCATACCTGCTTCGGGGATTTCTCTTCCTAAGACTATCAGACTGTGCTTCATAACCAAATGGTAGTGTTTTGATGTAAAATCCCCCCCCAAGGCTCTTGAGTTTGAATGCTTTGTCCCCAGCTAGTGGCATGCTATTAGGGAGCCTGTGGGAACTTTAGGAGGTGCGGCCTGGGGGAAGTGATGTTGGCAGTGGGAGCAGGCCTTGAGGTTTATAGCCTGCCCTGCTCCCAGTTCCTCATCTCTGCTTCCTGCTCTGCTGAGATGCGCATCACCCTCACGGTGGACTACTGTACCCTCAAACCATGAGCCAAAAGGTCGTCCCAACCTCGAGTTATTTCTTGTCAGGGATTTGGGCAATTAGAAAAGGAACCACCATGGCAGATCTCTGTGTTGCTGTTTTCCTAGCTCTTGTCAGCGTTTTCCTTCAGTAAGCTACGTCGTAAACTGTCTTCTTCACAGCTACATAGCATTCCGTCACGTGGCCATTGGCGACTGAGTTAGTCCCCCAGTGCTGGGCACTTTGATGGCTGCGATCTGCATTTGTCCATCATTGATGGTGCACAGACAACTGACCCTACACAGATCTTTGTCTCCATCTCTGAGTATTTCTTCTGATAGGTTTGTGCACTCAGAACAGTAGGTGCACACATTTCTAAAGAACTAGACTGCTGGGTAGAATATCTGTCTTAGGGTCCCATTCTCCACAAAGTGCAAGGAACATCCTTCCCCTCACTGAGCCTTCTGCTACAAGGAGCATTGATCTCTGCCTCAGGCTCCCCTCCCCCACTGCTGCACAAAACACAATGGAAAAGTTGATATTCGGAAATAGCTAAGCATGTGTTTATCTCCAGGCAGTTTTAAAAGTCAACATAATTATTCGAGTCCCATTACGTTTAATTTGCAGCCAATCTTGCATTTAGCAGGAGTCGGGATGCTGTGTGGGATGGAGTGGCTCACAGCCAAAGCAGCCACAGCCCTGGCTTTTCCAAGGTAGGGCTGCCACCTCTTCCAGGTGGGAAGCTGCTGCTGCGGACCCCACTGCCCTCCCTGCACTGTGGAAGCCACTGTCTGCGCACTGACCATCTCTCCATCCTGCCCCTCCCCCTCCTCCATCATGGGTTGCTGTCCAGCGCTCTCACCAAGGACAGACCGGGAGTGGATTGGAACTGTGATCCCACTAACCAGACCCCGAGATGGCCCTGGCAGTGTGAGCCTGTAGGAGACACCTCTGTGGGATTTGGCCTTCTGAGTTTTTGGTGCTAAGGCTGTTGTTTTCCCCTCACCTCCCAGAGTCAAGAAGACCCCATAACAGAGATGCTGGGTCACTCAAGACCAGCATCAAGGGACCTGCAAAACAGATGGTCACAAGGACACATGGTGAGGAGGGTCTGGATGGACTTGCAGGAAGGAAGGGGGAAGATAGGGTAGATGACTATGCCAACTCCAGCTGCCCTATGTGGGCATCTAGTGAGTATCTCTTCCTTCCTCACTTTTGGGGCTTGGTCTGGTAAGTACTAATGGTAATCCTCCCCGCAGCTGTTTGTTTGTTTGTTTGTTTGTTTTAATCAAGACAGGATAACAAAGTTCAGGCCATAAGATCATTCCCCCTCCCCCATCCCATGGAATTTGGCTAGACCTGTCATTACCCTAATTGTCACATGAGGGATGGTGACTGCAAGTGTCTGTCCCTATCACACAGTAGCACACACCAGAAAGAGGCCCCATAGCCTGCGGGGAGGTCCACAAGGAACTGTGACATGATGACAGGCTAGCAAGAGCCACCTCCTTCACCCTCATACTGGGTGGCTCTAGGGAGGGGAGTCTGGCCACTGGCCTAAGGAGCTCAGAGCTTCCAAAGACACTGCCCCCAATTTAAGCCCTAGTCAGAGGTTGGCCACCCCTGCCCACACAAACCTCTTGATAACAAAAGCCTGTTTCTGTAACCCAAGGGATTTCCATAGTTTTGCAATATTAGAAGCTAATACACCAAAGGAAAGTACTTTGAGTGAGTTCAGGGACCCCCCCCACCTTACCTCAAATTATTGATCGAGTCCTGTACCGAAAGAAAGCTAATAGAATGGATGTATATTAAAATGGGAGGGGATGTCAGATTGACTTACAGAGTAAACCTGACACGATTCCGTCTGAGACGTCCAACAACAACTGTATGCACACTGGAGTAACCGACAACCAGTAACTGCTCAGTCCATGAAAGCAGATGCCCCAGCCATCCTGGTCTGCCAGGTGTCGAAAGCTTAGAGGACTCCTGAGGGACCCAGGAAGCTGAGCCTGGATGGCAGCAGCAGCAGACAGAGCAACTTGCCAGCAAGATGAAATGGGAAGCAGGCAAGAAGCGAGAGTTTTTCCACATGTTTCCTGGTATCTGGGCCTCTGCCACGTGGTGCTGCTCACGCTCAGGGTAGGTCATCTACGCCAGTTAACCTAACCAAGCAATCCCCACAGGCGCGACCAGAGGTTTGCCTCTTGGCTGGTTAGAATCTAGTCAAGTTAACAACCCGGCACACATGACAGCTTCAAATGGATCACATACCTAAAAATAAGGACAGAAATTGCCAGGTTTGAGAAGGATGTCTAGGAGGAAATCTTATGTTAGGTCAGTATTTCAAAGATATGATACTAAAATCATGACTTATAAAAGCTGAGCTCTAAGACACCATTAAAAATGATGAGATGAGAGAGAGAGCACTTGGTTAGCACATCTGATGTTGAGGGCTCAATCCCCAAAAGTTGCAAAAACTAAAGAAATAGGGGGAAGAAGAGAGGGAAAGGGGAAGAGAAGAGAAAGGGAAGAAAGGGAATGGAAGGGGAGGGGAGAAAGGAGAATCTACAGCTGAAAAAGAATATTTATAATTATGGATCTCTGGACTAGTACCAGAATATGTAAAGAGTTCCTACAATTCAATAAGAACGTATATGACAATTTAAAATAGGCCAAAGATTTGTATAGACATTTTGCCAAAGAAGACGACAGTCACATGGCCCATAAGCACGCAGGAAGATCTTCAGCATTCTTAATCCTTAGAGAATCAGAAGTCATCACTACAGTGGTGTCTGCAACCAGCCTTTTACACACTAGAATAACTGTCATCAAGATGACAAGGGCTGCTGGGCAGTGGTGGCGCACGTCTTTAATCCCAGCACTCGGGAGGCAGAGGCAGGCAGATCTCNAGGCAGATCTCTGTGAGTTCGAGGCCAGCCTGGTCTACAGAGCGAGTTCCAGAACAGGCTCCAACCTGTCTCAAAAAATAAAAAAGACAAGTTCTGCCAGAATGGGGAGCAGCAAAGGCTTGTAGACCTCTGGGGATAACATCAAATGCAATAGCCAGTTAGGATACAAGTCTGTCAGTTCCTTAAAGATGCTAAACAAACTTGCCCAACAGCTGGGTGGGATGGGAGTTCAAGACCCGGGAAGCTCCTGAAAAGAACAAGATTCATAAACCCCTCCCCAAGGCTACAAAAGCAGTAAATAGCTGCCCAAAGAAGATTCTCTCTGACAAGCCAGTGCCCAGAGAAGATCTCCTAGCTGTTGAGCTGGCTGCATTGTGTGCAGCGAGCTCCAGAGCTCCAGCCTCTTTGAGTCACCTCTCAGGCTGAGGTGGTCTGAGCCAGATGCGGCTGACTTTGAGTCATCCATGTTCCTGCACGTAAGCCCTCACCCACACTCCTGCAAATGACCCTAATAAATTCATGGGCTCACCAAGTTGGACCTTGGTGGAGCCATTATTTTGGTGTGTCAACGGTTCCCTGTCTAAGGTGAGCAGGTGATTGTTCATGTCTCCCTAGGAAAAGCCATAAATATATACACACGCACACATACACACATGTGCGTGTGCACGCACACAACTTGCACACAGAGATTCATAGTGTCAGCTGCATAGAAGTCCCAAATCAGCAAATGATCTGACAAAATGTGGTATTCAACAGAATACTACTCAGCCATGAAAATGAGCAAAGCACTGGACATGCCACTACTTGAGTAAATCTCAGAAGCACTATGATAGGTTTTTTTCAAGCCAGACACAAAAGACCACTGTCTTAGTTACTTTTCTATCTCTGTGAAGAGACGCTATGACCAAAGCAACTTATAAAAGACAGCATTTAATTGGGAGCTTGCTCACAGCTTGAAAGGGTGAGTCCATGACCCTGATGGCAGGAAGCATGGCATCAGGAAGGCAGACAGTATGCTGGAAAGTAGCTGAGAACTCACATCTTGAGACCACAGCCACAAGTCTGAGAGAGCTAACTGGGAATGGTACGGGCTTTTGAACCTCAACCACACCCCCAGTGATACACCTTCTCCAGCAAGGCCCCACCTCTTAGTCCTTCCCAAACAGTTCCACTACTGGGGATCAAGCTCTTAACTAGATTAGCCGATGGGAGTCATTCTCATTCAGACCATCACAACCCCCTATGATATCCTTCTGTTTGTATGCAATGTTGAGAAAAACAAAGTCATAGAGATGGAAAACAGGAGGGATTGCCTGGAGATGGAAGTGGGATGGGGAGAGATGTAAACAGGCCTATGGGCTCTCTTTGAAACTGATGGTTGTGATGATTGTCCATTCTGTAAATGTGGCGAACATCTAGGTTTAATTATACTTTAGACGTGGCAAACTGAATGACTTCTGTCTGTGCTAGACTGCTGGATGGGTAGAATAGGAGTGGATTATTGTGGGATATTTTGTTTGGGTTCTGACAAATAAAGCTTGCCTGAAGATCAGAGGGCAGAGTGGTCACTAGTTAACCATAGCAGCTGGGCAGTGGCAGCATATGCCCTTAACCCCAGGAAGTAATAAAGTGGAGTGAAGACAGGATCTCACCCCTTTGTGGATGCAGGAAGAAGACAAGTAGGAAGGAACTGGTGGCTGCTTCCAGTTCTTTGATCTTCTAGGTTTTTACCCCAGTATCTGACTCCTGCTTGTTATTGATTAAGATTAATTAGATTAACACTTCATCGGATGCTAATGGATCCACTGCTTGGAGCAAGTCTTGCAAGGAAAACAAAACCCACAGAGTATGGTAGGATCTCATGGGGAGATTTGAACACCTGGATCTAGCCAGATCTGACCTGGTCACTGGCTTCATGAGAGGTGTCTGCTTGCTACTTATCTCCAGACAGTTTTGGGTTCTTCCACTTATGATCTGGGGGTTCCCAAAAAACACTCTCCCTCCTGTTATCCCTGGGGCAGGAGCAGCAGCCAGCACTGGGCCATCGGAAGCATGATCACAATTGTCTGTTACCATACAATAAAGCCAGGGTGGGAGGACACAATCATTCATTCCTCTAAAATTTCCAGGCTTCCAAACACAAAGGCAAGAGATTGAAAAGTAAACACCAAATAAGAGAAAATGTCTGCTGTCAGTGTTCCTGACCAACAACTGGCTTCCACAGGGTAGATGGACTCCCACAATCCTTTAGACACAAGTCTCTTGCAGATGCCAGGCCACGCGAGCATGAGTAGACAAGAAGTTCCTAAAAGATAAAAATAAAAAAACAAGTTCCTACACACCTGTCCTGGTGAAAGAGGCTGGCAGAATTCAAGATTTTTGTCACTGAGGCAAATACCTTTCCTTCCCTAAGGAAAGATTTTTGGGGGCTCCTGGCTTCAGAGGTTATGCACCCTGGCCAACCATCTGTGTTGTTCCTGTGCTGGGTGTGCCTTGTCAGGCAGAGCACATAGAGGAAGGGCGTGGTCGGGCAGAGCTCCACAGTGGAGAGGAGTGGTCAGACAGCTACTGACCTCATCCCAACCAGGAAGTAGAATGGAGTAACAGAAAGGGACCAGGGACAAGATATTCCCTTTAAAGCCCTTCTTGTGATCTTCTTCCTCAGCTTCCCATAATCTATTAAGATTTTTATTCCATTGATGAATTAAACTATTCATTATGGCAGAACCTTCAGACACACCCAGAAATGCACTTCAGTGACCTCTGTCACAGTAGCAATTGTAACCATTGGGGAGGGTGTGGTATGGCAATGCTCACATACAGGGTCGGGGAGCCCTGCCTACCATATCCTAAACCTTGTGGGGAACAATGGGGATGATTTCAAAGACATGAGCCCTGCAGACCACCACATGACCATCCCCTCCACACCCACGTATTTTCCTAAGGGGGAAAAATAAATATCTGGAAACCTGCAAGGATTGACGTTCTTAGCACCTTTAGTTGTAACATTAAAAAACAGGGAATAGGGCTGGGAGGTCAGACCAGATGATAAGAGTCCTTGCACAAAACCCTGGGTTCAATCCCCAGACAGAAACCCAGCGTGGTAATGCATGCCTGTAATCCTAGCACTCCGAGCTGGAGGCAGGGGGAGCAGGTCGCCCTTGGCTACATAGTGAGCTCAAGGCCACCCTGAGCTATGTGAGATCTTGCTCAAATAATCAATAAAATAACTGGGAACAACCCGTATATCCACCAGCAGCACAAAGAACTAAGAAATTATGTCTCTGCAATCAGTTACTCCTCAGCCAATAAAAAGCTAAGTGTTGCTGTAGAGAACAACATGGATGAAAATTAAAACAGGCAGGTAAAGAAAAAACAGACAAAGGGAGCATACTTTATAATTCTGATTATATAAAATTCTAAAAGTGAAAATTGCTCTTTCGAAACAGAAAACAGTTCTGCGACTACCTGGAAAAAAGAGGAGGTGGCGAAGGGGTGAGGGAAAGGGGGTAACACTGTATGGAGACGGCTGTCAGCTTGTGATCCTCCAGACCAGGAGGTCTCTGCTGCTGAAGACAGCATCAGCCTGTCTTGGTGTTTTCCCAGTCTGTCCTCTCTGAGTGTCAGAGGGACCGGGCACCATTTGCTGATAGCAGGAGTGAGAGGATGCTTCCCTCCTGCAAGCAGTCCTGGGAAAGTTATTCCGGCTGCCAGGCCAGACAATTCTGGATGATGGATGGCTGTTCTTCAATGCTGCTGTGGAAGCGTGCTCCTCCTTAATCTACTGCAGTGTCATTAGGAGAGAAAATGTTTGCTTGGGGAGCTCCCATGGCCTTTGGAAACTGCAAATTCAACACTAACAGCCAGGGCAGCTCTGGCCTTAACCCTCCCCTGCCCAGCCCAGGTCCAAGCCTTCCTTAATGAGGTGACTCTATGGGGCACTGACTTAGATAGTTGGAGGCCTGGCTCTTGTTTGAGGTACTTCTGGCCTGAAAGCACAGTATATCATGGTGGGGAAGGCATGGCTACTGGAGTAGCAGGTGGCAGCTGTTCATACTGTTTCCACAGTCAGGGAAAGGGAGAGGAGGTCTTGGTACTGTTGACTTTCGCATTTTTATTCAGTATAGAACCCCAAGTCCTTGGGATGGAGCCAGACAGAGACCCTACCCCAAGGCGTTTCTTCTAGGTGATTCCAAACTTGGAGCCATCCACAGGGCAAGGACCTCACCCTGAGGTAAGTCTCCTAGGTTATTTCAAAGGCAATCAAATTGACAGCGGTGATTAACCATTATACTTCACTTCCCTTGAGCTGAACAAGTCTGCTGTCCCTACCTGTCTCTTGGACACTCCATGACTGATTTGGTGGGCTATGAGAGAGAGAGAGAGAGAGAGAGAGAGAATATACGTAGGAGATGGACATGGTGAGAGATGTCCAGAGAGAGTGGGAGGGGGAGCTGTGGGTAGATATGATGAAGATACATTGTATGAATGTATTAAAGTGTCAAAATCATAAATTAAAAAGGATCACAGTCTTCTGTTCTTACAGAAGCACAGTGGCTTAATTTAGTTAGTTTAGCTTTCAGACTTTTACTCTTCCCCCACCATCATTCCTCAGCATGTATGTATCAAGTTGGCATCTTTGGATTAAATGGCATTGGAGTGTTGAATTTTAAAAATTATCACTTGAGTTGCTGACTTGATTTTCACATACACACACACACACACACACACACACACACACCATTCTATGAATTTGGGTTTAGGATTGGGATAGAATTTCCAATAACTTCTGAAATGGCCCTGAGCATTCTCCTACCACTGTGTACTATGAGTTTCTGTGATACTGTGTTCTCAGTGTTGACAGGAGATTGAGGTTATAAAATCAAAATAGCAATCAACTCTGAAAAATGTTGGAGGTGCTTGGCATCCCATAGTCTCAAGCATCCAGCCAAGGCTGAATCCTTTATGTAAAAATAAACCAACACATCTGTCTTATTATTATGCAACTTTCCTTTTGTCTTTGAATAAAAGATACAATTGTACCCATAGTAAAAAAATGTTTTTAACATAAATGTCTTTATAATTTATTACTAATAAATTTTTGATTTTTATACCCATTTTATATGCTTATATACCCAGGATGGGGTAAGAATTTCTTGGGTAGGAAGGAGTTGTGGCTGTGAAAAGCTGAAGAAGCTTTAGGCTAGGGGCTGGCAAGGTGGCAGGGAGGGGGACTGGTAAAGCAGCTCACCTGCTGCTCAAGCCTGGCCACCTTCAGGAACACGCGCAAAGATGGAGGGAGAGAATTGGCTCTACAGAATTGTCTTCTGCACCCCGCGTACACACCATAATGCAGGTTCCCCTCCACCACCACCACCACCACGTAAATACACAGTCATAATAAATAAAGACACCTAAAGCCGCTGGGTTTTCAGCACGCTGAACAGCTCCCAGGGCGCTAAATGGCTTTTCCTTCAGGCTCACTTCCTCTTGTCTTCAAAAGGGAGTTCTAAGTTGATGAAGGATTTTTGTAAATCATGCCTTGTGACCAGTAATGAAAGTAGGCACTAAACCCAGGCAGTCAGAATCTGAATCCCAGGTCCTGCACCAGCTAGTTTCTCCTCCCTCTGTGCTTGGAGAGAACTAAGCCAAGAGAGCTCAGACAGAGCTTTTAGAAACTGAGTAACAACTATCATTGTCTCCAGATCTGTAAAACATGGGATTCTTGGATTCCATCACCAGCTGTATAATTAAACCATTTGTTTTATTAATATTATTAGGCTTTTTCCCCCACTGTGATAGTGTGTTTTATAGTACTTGGTCAATTATTTAAAGCATAACAAAGTGAAGATATTAGACTAAGTGGTGCTTGCACCCCCACAACCACGTCATTGTGTGCTGTAATTACACCAGCGTCTGTGATTTATGCTGTGTTGTGAGAGTGGGGGAAAAGTCCATACGAGGGGGAGGGGCCTTGAACAAGACATAGGATGTGCACGCTGTCCAATCAGCTCCTGTTGACAGCAGCTTCTGCACGTCCCTCTTTTCCCTCCCTGTGTGTTCGGGTTTCTTGGCAGGCGCACTCACCACTGTCCCATCACAGGGCCATACTTCACTCCTGCCTTTTTTTTTGTGATCTTCTAGAACAGACCACAGACTTTCTTTCCTCAGGGACATTTCCTATGCTGTGTTCTTTGCCAGATATGCAGATTTGTCTAGAATACTTTCCACTGCAAGTGACAAAAAAAAATCTAATTCAATGAGGTTTAAACAAACTGTTGCCATGAAATTAATTGGTACATTTACCTGAAAAAGCCAAGGCTTGATTGATGGCTTCAGACATGGCAGAATCCATAAACTTAGCATTGCCGTGTCCTTTGTCCTGGCATCACACATTGTCATGCAGATCATTCAGGGGGGTGGCAGAAGTGCATGGACAGCACTGGGCTCCATTACACTGGCTTAGCATCTGTCCTCATTGACCGTACTACATAAGTTCCTGAGAGGACTTTGCAGCCTGGCTTAGATCATCTATCAGTGGCAGAAATACTTCCTCTGACCAGGAACTGATGTTTGGGGGTGGCCAGGAGTTAGGGGACAAGTCAGTCCCACCTGCATGTTGGAGAGTTTTGTTTAATTGGGTTCATTGTTGGTTTGGTTTGGTTTGAGGGTGTATGTATAAGTGTGTGTGTATATGTGTGTCTATGTGTCTGTGTGTGCCTGTGCCTATATGTTTGTGTGTGTGTTCTGTGTGCTTGTGTGTCTATGTGTTCATGTGTGTGTGTGTGTTGTGTGCAGATATGTGATGTTCATTATTATAATGATTAAGTTCACAGACAGAAACAAAGAATGGAAATTCAAACTGACCTCAGTGGCAAGAACAGACTTTATTTACCATGAGAGGGATGCCTTAAGACAGTAGCCATGGCTTCCTCCAAGAAGT
>LOEQ01014720.1:0-17278 GCA_001685075.1 Bramus lutescens
GTTGCTGGGAATTGAACTCAGGTCCTCTGGAAGAGCAGTCAGTGCTCTTAACGGATGTGCCATCTCTCCAGCCCGCTCACTGTTTTCTTAATCATTACTGCTCCATTGCAACTTCTAGTTCATATCCAAGTTGTCTTCTTAGACTAATCTTTCACAGTGTATACCTCAAATAGGACCTCCCAGTACCAGAAATACTATCATAGCATCAGTCTCACTATACTATAACCAGAATTCCTTGTGCAGAAATGTATCATCTCTATCTACAATTAATATCTAAAGCATATTCAGATACTTGCTGAATGTCAAGCAAGCAAAGGGACCATAAAGCCCAATAAGAAAAACAGATGACCACTATTTTAGTTTTTTAAAGTTTTTAAAATTAGAAATATCTTCTAAAGAAATTGCTAATTTTAATGTGTTCCCCTAAAGTTCACTTAATGCCAAACAGAACAGTTAGAGGTAGGGCCTTTAAAAGTCATATCCTTATGGATTTATGCCATTATTTTAAGAGTATATTAAGCTATAACTGTAGTAGGTTCATGATAAAAGAAATTCATTCCTTTTAATACCAGCACTCGGGAGGCAGAGGCAGGCAGATAGATCTCTGTGAGTTCGAGACCAGCCTGGTCTATAGAGGGAGTTCCAGGACAGTCAGGGCTAGAAAGAAACCCTGGCTCAAAAAGAAAAAGAAAAAAACAGAGAGAAAAGAAAGAAAGAAAGAAGGCAGGAGGGAAGGAGGGAGGGAACCCACTCCCCACAACTTCTGCTCTTTTGCTAGAGGATGACACAAGAAGGCCTTCACTGGATGGATGTGTGTCACTTGATTCTTGTCTTCTCAGCCTTCAGAACTACAAGAAACAAACCTGTTCTTTGTAAATTACCCAACACCAAGTATTCTAGTACAGTAGTACAAAATAACTGGAATAAAAATAATAAGCAATTTTATCATTAAATGTCAGTGATAAATTTTATTTATACAGAACCTTTACCATAGGCACCGAATATATTAAAAGCATAATCAATGAGGCTTTAAGACTGTATCTAGGGGCTGGAGAAATGGTTCAGCACTTAAGAGCTAAAAATAACCCAGAAGACCTGGGTTCAGTTTCCCAGCACCCACATGGTGGTTCACAACTGTCTATAACTCCATTTCTAGTGGATTCAATGCTTATTTCTGCCCTCTGCAGGCACCAGGCATGCATGTGGTACACACACACACACACACACACACATGCGCGCGCGCATGCGCGCAAAACATATAAAATAAAAATATTAAATAAATCTGAGTATCTAACAGGCATATAGAATTGATACAACTGAGAAGGAGGGAAACAGGAGAATAGAAAAGTCACCATGTAACAGTGTCAGAGATTTACTTGCTGCTTGGGAGCAACTCAATCTATGTACAATTAGGCATGCCACAAAGAATCAAACTATGTATTTCAACTGAGTGATAAAGTTTTATCAAATGAAGTGTGGAAATTGAGTTGATTTAATGAAATGTATCTTGACATGAGTAGCTGGTCACACTTATTCTGATTCCCAACAAAAGGAAGGGAACATACTCCCAACTTCCCAACAAACACCCTAAAGCCATCCATTCTCCTAACTGCACTTGGCCATTACAGTTTGACACCTAAAACAAGGCAGGCACTACCCAGAACGTGCTGAAGTATGATGTTCACGCCCTTTAGGAATTTTATTCTCATGTTAGCATCTTCTCATTGGTAGCAGCTATCAGCTGGCATAGTATCCAAATCAAAATCCAAATGCTTGAAGCAATTCATATGCATCTCTAAGCAACAGCTGTGTAATCTTTATAGTATGTCTAAAAATAAAATTTAAAACATTAAATGAGTTTCATCTAACATTTAGAAATATGACTGAACAAAATACAGTCAACTCAATTCATGTTACAGAGTCATTGAGCAGAAGGCAACATTCAAAATGATGAGTAATCCAATTCATAAAAAGTAAAAGTGTTTATAGGCTGTGTTTTCATTTTAGAAGTGTCCTCTTTTGCTGAGGCTATGCAATACTTGGAATGGCAAGGGTTTTGCTTGGTGTTACCCCTGGTGCTGAGGATTGGGCCTAGGGCCCCGTGCAAGCTGAATTCCCACTCGCCCAGCTAACAGTCTTATTTCTTCCTTACTACTAGGAAAGTTATCTTTTATGTAAAAGTTTAGAAAATAGAGTTCTTGACTATCTTAACTTTAGGCCCTCCCACAACTTCTGTTGAAAAGGACTCCTCTGAAGCTCATCTGTCTTTCTTTGGCTGACCTCATTAGCCACTAGAGCTGAAAAAGCTCATATTCTTTAACATTCTGTCCTTGAGATCTCACCACTACTGAGATAGATAGCTATACCAAACACACCTCATTAAACACCCAATGTCCACATACCCCACCCACCCAAGAGACAGGCTAACAGCCTGCTGGGCAAATGCACATGACCCATTCTTCCATCAGCTGGGCCTAGCACTTGCTCAACCATCAGGATCATGTTGACTCCCAAGTCTTTAAGTTCCTGATCTCTAAAGCAAAATGGTCCATAAGGCTTCTAATAGGACCAAGAAGGCCACATATAGCTGTAAGGCAGCAGTGAAATTTACAAGGTATCTATGTAAAAAAATATGATTAGCTCCAAACCATGCATCTTTCCCTAGTTTAACTATATTCAAACAACACTCAAATTATGCAACAAACCCAAAAAACTATGCATATTTATAAAACTTCCAGAGTAAAGTAACTATAGCATGAGTATGGGGGGAGGGTCCATGTTGTTCACACTTAGGGATAAGATGTTACATATGAGCCCAATTTTCATTGTTGTAATACACACAAATAGACACAGAAAATCAGCATGTTTGCTTTTTAAAGCAATTGGACATATAGTTCAGCTCACAGAGTGTTTGCCTAGCATTCACAGGCACTGACTGGGCTCAATCACCTGAGCATAGTAGCACACACCTATAATCTCAACACACAGGAGATAAAGGCAGAAAGACTGCAAGTTCAAGGCCATACTCAGTTACATAGAGTCTGGGACCAGCATGAGAAGAGAACTTGACCACACACCCACACACATTAGTAATCTATGAATGCACTGATTTGTATAATGAGTACATAAATTTTTCTGTAATTATGCAACTTCCTAAAGATATAAAATGTCTCAAAAATAATAAATTAAGACTGTAACAAAGATACCATACACTAATAAAAATGAGAATATAATCTACTCACCACAAATACATAATACATTTTTTAAAAAAGCCACAAAATATAATGACTAACACAATTGTCAGAGAAAACATATTACCTATAATCTAATATAATCTTCTTGTAAATAATGATAGACCAAATATATAAATTAAAAGCAAAAAAGTCCTGAACAATAATATCAAAGATTCAATAATAGAGAGATCTAGCCAGGCATGGAGGCTCATATCTGAAATTCCAACACTTGGGAGGCTGAGGCAAGAGGTTACCATGTATTTGAAACTAGCCTAGGCTACCTGCTGAGTTCAAGGACAGCCAGAAATACAGAATGAAAACCTTTCTCACCCTCTCCTCCAAATTAAAACAAAAAAAAAAGGAAAAAGAGAGAATACAAATAATACTTTTAATCTCAAAACTCAGTAAGCAGAGGCAAGAGGATCTCTTTGAGTTCCAAGCTAGCTAGGTTGGCATACATAGTGAGGCTCTATCTCAAAGCAGAAAAATGAGGAAAGGAGACAGACAGACATGACAGACAGATACATGAACGCATAGATACAAGTTAGAGAACACATTTCTAGCATACCCCCCAAAAAAACTCTATGCTATCAAACCATGTGTTAGACATCAAAAAAAGGAACCCTTACAAATTCCTTAGGGTCTCTTACAGATTATATTTTGATATAGGAAATATGATAGAGCAAATTTTAATTCCCAAGTTTGTAAACAACAAAATATCATTATACAATGCTTAGTAGATCTATGTTAAAATACACCATACAACTTTATGAACCGCAAAATAAGCCAGGCCTGGTGACACGAGTCTTTAACTCAGCACTTGGGGAGGCAGAGACAGGCAGATATCTGTGAGCTCAAAAACAGTCTACACAGAAAATTCCAGGAGCTCCAGAACTACATAAAGCAACCAAGTCTCAATAAAAACAAAAGAAGCACAAAATAGGTTAATGCAAAAATTAAAATAAAATAAAAATAAAGGAAAGTCAAGAGCAGAAATATAGATTATAAGAACAAGTGAGATGGTTAATAAAAAAACAAAAGCTGCTTCTCGGAGAACAGTAATAACCTAGATAAAACTTGAGAAAGATTTATGAAGACCAAAAAGAAGGGAAGATACTTAGTGTTTTATCTAAATACTAGTGATTTTGCTTTTCAAACAAGATTTACTTTTATCCATATAAATGTTTTGCCTGCATATATACATGTACCTTCCTACCATCCTACCTGCCTACCTACAAACATATATATAATGTGTGCATACAATGTTTGGAGAAGTTAGAAGATGGTATTAGATCCCCTTGAATTGGAGTTACAGATGGTTGTGAGCCACCATACAGATGCTGAGAATTGAACTTGAATCCTCTGGAAGAGCAACCAGAACCACTCAGCCATCTCTCCAGTCACCACCATAAAATGCCAAAATTATGAAAAGTATAGAGTTTGAGTGGAATAAAAGAGAATAGAACAATAAAAAAAAGCAAACAAACAAAAAAAGACTCCAAGCCTAACTCCATGGTGAAACCTTTTCCTTTACAGGTGCTTAGGCCAGCCAAGACTAGAGTAGGAGCTACTCAAAAAAAGAGGTCTAATCACAAGATCGTTCGAACAGAAATGAAAACCTAGTGGAGAAAAGGACATAACTACCAAGAGTTTAAAGGGAGGTGAGTTGGGGGTAGAAAGATGACTCAATTGATGACAGTGCTTGCTGGGCAAGACTGAAGACCTAAATTCCACACCCAGAACTCACTCAAGCTATAAACAGCAGAAGGACCTGGAATTGTGGTGCTGCGCTGTGGGGCAGGAACGTGGCACTAGCTAGCCAGTCAATCTAGCAAAATTGGTGAGCTCTAGGTTAAATAAAAAAAAAAAACCTGCCAAAAAAAAAAAGTGGAGTGACGTAAGAAGAAACAGGAGATTGACCTCTAGTTTCCATTAATACATGTACATACATGCATATGCATAAACTCTCACACTCACAACTAAACAATTTTTTTAAAAATACATTAATGGAGCTAGAGAGATGGCTCAGCAGTTAAGAGCACTTATTGCTCTTGCAAAGGATTCATAACCATCTATAACTGCAGTTACAGGGCATCTAATACCCTCTTCTGACTTCTCTGGACCCCAGGGATGCAAATGGTGCATACACACACATTCAAACAAAACATTCATACACATAAAATAAATCTAAAAAAGAAATTAATTCTCTTGGTCATCCATAATGAGAGCCTCACCTTAAGAGTCATTTTTCCTAAGTCAAAGCAAGCAATTAAACATCTAGAACTGCATATACGTTCTTAAAACTTCTACCATCAAAAAATATACACACATAGTTCTGTTATATTTCAAAGTATGTATTTACGAGAGTCTAAATTATTTATTAAACCCTGAAATGGGTTGAGATATGCTAATTTTCAGTTCCTACAAAAATATTATACAGTAACATTTGAAGTTTAAATCAAAGTGGGGGGGATATCTGCAAATATACCTGGCTTTTCCCTTTCTCCCAGTTCTTTAAATTTAACACAAATACTGAGTTCAGTCTGAAATGTAAAGAAATAGCTATGTTTGTTTATTCTACCGTGGCTTCAAAATATACAGAGAAGTATTCATTGAAAGTATATTCTGGGGCCAAGTGGTGGCAGCAGGCAGGCAGGCCCTGATCCGCAGGCAGAGAGAGAACATACATAGGCCTGGCATGGGTGTTTGAATCCTCAAAAGCCCACCTCTAGTGACACACTTCCTCCAACAAGGCCACAACAACTAATCCTTCTAATCCTTTCAAATACTGCCAATCCCTGGTGACTACACATTCAAATGTATGAACCTATAGGGGTCATTCTAATCAAAACCCCACAGTATTGTTCAAGGCATTAAGGTCATACTCATTTGGCTATGGTTTTTGTTTCTTTTGTTACTTTGATTTCTAAGACCGGGTCTCATTATGAAGCCCAGGCAGACCTCAAGCTTATAGCAATCTTTTTACCTAAACCTCCACAGATGTCAAGATTACAGAAATGTGCTACCACACTCCATTTTTATCTTTTATATTTTTAATTTTTTTCCTGTAACTGGAGATGCCAATGGCTTTCTGAGTAATAATGATCAAACAAAGAAGTTGTAAAGTGTTATAAAATTAAAATACAAAAAGTAAGTAGGAAGAAAATATATGCTAGACATTATTAAAGAGCCATATGAGTGATTTAGAGCAACAAATGCTTACATTGTACAAATGTTGATCTAAAACAGTGGAACATATTATAAAATAACAAATGGAAAAGAATATCCTCCTATTCAGCTAAATCATTCTCTCCCTCTCTCTCTCACTCACACACACACACACACACACACACACACCAACAAATATTTTCAATTAGTAAACAGCCAAGATTTTAAAATAGACCCAAGAGAAAAAGATTATGAAATAACTATAAGCAGCTTTGGTCAACATCAATCAGATGTTAAATAAGGGTTGTGAAGGGCTAAATATTTTACACACAATAGGGATTATGTCTGGCTATAGAGCTGAATTCCCACAGGGCTTGAGAGAAATCTATACAACAGGAAAACAAGAGGAATCAAGTTACTTGTTAATCTGTTAAATGCACATCTCAAGGGGGTGTGGTAGGGGGCTTAAATACCATAACCTCTTACTTGAAACAAATTCCAAAGTGAAGTTTAAAATAGACGTAAAAGTGTTGTCCCTGTTTATTCAGACACTGAACTGTGCTGTATTCACAAAGGCTATAAACTATGCCAATGAAGCAGGAAAGATATTATAATCTAATTATAACAAACTGAATCAAAAATCTCTTGCTTTTAAATTCTAGCAAAATAGGTAATTCTTTTAGTTCTTAGCCAAGATATATCTAACAGTTAAAACTAGCCTTTGCAATTACACTCATGAGTCTCAACAGCTGTGGTTACCTATACACAACCTGCATAAGAACAATCTACTCAATATTTCATCAAGGATGGGGAGAAAGGGCTTCACAAGGTCCCACTCCTAGTTGAGAAACTACAGGAAGTCATGGTTGCTAGTGGAAAGAAACAGTTTTCTACAGGTGTAAGCCCCTGGTAGGCTGTCCCATGCTATAGCGGCAGTCAAAATAAAGATACAGTGAGGGGGAAGGAGGAGGAAGAGACTGAATGCCACAAACAAGAATAAAGCAAATGCAGGTGCGTCACTAATCTCTACTGAAAACCAAAGCTGATTTACAGGATAGGCCCCTCTTAAATATGACATATTATATCCTGTACTATTTTTAAACATAATTTTAAAAAATCAATAGCAATAGATGCATCCAAAAAATCATTTTAAGGCGAATGACAATTAGCTAGGAATAAGTACCTTGTCTTAAAATAAAATAATTGCTATTTAAAATAAGTCCTATAACATGATGAAGTTTCCAGTGAAAATGTCATGAATGACAAGAAAAAAAGGGTAGAAAAAAGTCAAAAGTTCTACTTCCATCATTAATGACTGACCACAGACAGCTAGCCATCAATGATTCCTCAGCTATGTAACCTTGCAACCACTGTTTTGTTTAAATCTAGCAACAGTTAAATGAATTAATTATTGTTACTATCCTCTGCAGATGAAAAAACTGAAGCCTAAATAAAGGTTAGAGTGCTTGCCTGAGTACAGTATTAAAGCTACAGAGAGATTCACAACTGAGCATCCGGGGCCAAGAACTTCCATGAGTGCATTTGATCTTTTTAAAATCCACAAAAAACCTCATTTCCTTAGTTTAACAAATAGAAAAAAATATGACTGGATTTTCAATTTCTGAACAAAGCACACTAGAAAAAACAGTCAATTCCTTGGTTTCAATCCCAGCTCTGAAAACAGAACTGGACAATTCACAAAAGATTTAGGGAGAGGTAATACAATTATAGCAAAGATAGAAGCTCACTGGTGAGCAAAGATTGCAAGTTAAAACAAGATATCCTTTTCTACTGTGGGAGGCAAACAGCACCCTCATCTCTTGCTGATACAAGTAGAACAAGCTTTTCTGCAAAGCTGCTGGTACACAAGTACCGAGAGCCTTTGAAATGTAGACATTCCCTGACTGCAGGTTACAGTCCTGTAGGTTTCACTTAAAGTGCATTATGCAGAACTTAGCTGCTAAACAGAACTCCTTATGATGATAGGAAAGCCCAACAAGGTACTGTGTAAGCACGTTTTTAGGTTAAAGTTTATGCAACCGCCAGTCAACCACTCTTGGTGGAGGATGGGGGGGAGGGACATCATAATTTAAAAAGAAATATACCTACATGGATAGTGATATTGAGAATGGAAACATAACACTTTAGAAAAAAAGCGCAACTAAGAGAATATTTGATTCAATGAATTGACTTTTTATAAAGTATAATGTACTACAACTCCAGTTTACACTAGAAGCCAAAATCTGAAAAGCGCAATTAGTGCAAGATCAAAACTACGTATGTGTGTACAAAGTCCATATTGCTTCCCCTAAGTCTCATTCATCTACCTACTGATGTGCAGTAGAAAAAGTATCCTTTTGTTATATGCAGACCAACAACCTAACACTCAGGAGGCTGAGGAAAATTGCCATGGACTAGAGGCCACCCTGAGCTACTACTTATCTCATATCAGACCAGGCAGTACAGCAAAAACAAAACAAAACTAGAAGAACTGACCCTGCTGGGCTGGAGAGATGGCTCAGCAGTGAAGAAACATTTACTGCTCTTAAGAGAACCTACATTTGCTTCCCAGAACACACATCACATGGTTTCACAGCTAATTTCCAATTTCAAGACTGTAGTAGTCTGCACATAAATGTTCAATAAAAAAATAAACATTAGAGTGTTCATAGCATTTATAATATATAAAACTACTGTATAAAACTACAACCAATTCAAATGTTCCTCTACCTGAGAATGAGTAATCCACACAATGGAATGATTTAAGATATAGATGAATAAAACATACGGAAGATTAGAAAAAGCTTCATGAGTACATGGACATGTTAACCTCCACATTACCAGGCCACAGAATAGTGCTTATCATTAAAACACTTATGAAGTTAACCAATAAATCCTTCTGCTTTTTAAGTCTGTCATACAAATATATTGCCAATAAGCATTTAGTTTGTCTATAAGCATACGGCTTTTTTCCCATCCTGTTTTTAAATATGTAACTAGGTGAATGGGTACATATCACCTATTGAATCAAAAGAAATAGTAAGCCAGGCAGTGGTGGCGCATGGCTTTAATCCCAGCACTAGGGAGTCAGAGGTAGGTAGATCTCTGTGAGTTCGAGGTTAGTCTGGTCTACAAAGTGAGTTCCAGGACAGCCACGGTTACACAGAGAAACCTGTAACAAAACAAACAAAAGAAACAGTAACAGTTATATATTTCCCAAGAGCAAACCAAAGGCCTTATTTTCAGTCATAACAGGAACAAAACCTAATCATAACACCTTCCTAGAGATGGAAAGTAATGACATGTACCTTACAGCATTATCTTAGGAAAGAACAGCTTGCCCTACTCTTACACAGGACTCATAACAATGCTTCTGGGCAGAAGAGCACACACTTAACGTGTGTGAGGTCCTAAATTCAATTCTCAGCACCCTGACATTAGATTCTCCAGAAGACACCAAGTGGGTGTCCTACATGCACCTCAGATGACAATTATAGGCCCCGGGTTGTAATGCCTCCTGCGCGCTTGTGTATTAGAACAATCCCTCCTGGGTTTTGATTTGTTGAGTGTGGTTCTAAGAGCTCAGGAAACACACTTTCCCATTTGATAAAAAAGTGAACAAGTGAACATGATAATAAAGAGACCTGTAGGGCTAGATCTGGAAGAGTCCTGAGTGGGAAAGTGTCACAGAGGAGAGGCACCTCATTGTGTTCTTTTTTACAGCTCTCCAGAATTCCTTCTGATCTGGAATTTTAAGGGAGGCATCACTGTGTCAAAACGACTAATCAAACCACTGGCCATTCCTGATCAACTCAAATTTCAGCCCCTTCTCTCCACAGTGTGACGTGGGGTTGCAACTTCTAACTCTCAAATTAGAAATGGATTCCTCTACAAAGTAACTCCCACAGTTCAATCTTTTTACAAAAATATACTGACCATTTCAGCAATCCAAGAGTTTTAAGAACTATGTCAGGCAGTAAACAGAAACCAAATACAGAGTTCTTATTATATTGCAATATCACGATGACCTATTTTCAGAAGCATAAAATTACTTGTTTCAAATTTTTAACGTCATAAATTACCAAGCCCAACACCAATGCTACCTCAATCTCACCAACCAGGCAAATATACAAACCTTGAGCATAACAGAAAAACCCTGTCTCGGGGGAAAAACAAAAACAAAATATTAATTCAGAACTCATATGAATATTATTAAGGTTGAGACTTCCGTGAGCAAACAATTTACTTTGACAAATAAATCTCAAGTATAAAACCGCCAAACTACATCTACTCTTCTACTAACTTTTCTCTAATGAAATTGATTTTGTGTGTGTGTGTGTGATATTCAAAAGTCTGCAATTCTGAAGAATTTCAGAAGCTCAATTGGCAGTCTATAGAAATAATCCAAATTATAAAAGCCTCTAAAACATGAAATCATCTGATCCCAAGCATCACAGGTTCAGGACATTTAATCTATGTCTCTAACTATATATTACATCTGCATATGAAAACCGGAGAGGGACTGGGAATGCAGTTCCAGTAACAGAGCACTTGCTTAGTATGCTCAAGACCTTGAGCTTAAACTCTAGCACCAAAAAGAAAAAAAAATTTAAGAGAAAACTACTCTGTTTCTGAAGAGAAAAGCTAGCTGAGATATTTGAAAATCAAAACCAATACTATCAACCTTAACTTCAAAGTCAACCTAAATATTTTGGGAGGGGGACAGTTTCCAACATAAGCAATCCATATTTATAGTGAATAAATTTCTGTAGTTGTTGGAAAACTGAGCCCACCTACGAGTTAAGGTTTGAAGACTCCCATTTTGTGCCAAGCAGACAACTGAATTCAGCTATAGTCTGGCACCTTACAACTCTAAGTGCATTAGTTCGCTGCTTAATGCAGCATCACCTTTAAAACTGAGTTCAAGTTAGTACTAAAAACTGACACTCAAACTAACAAACATAGGTGACTGTATGCCCAAACCTTCTACACACTAATCACTCTTCAGGGCTGACAATTTATAATCTGGACACCACAAAAAAACACAAAAGCCAAGCCTAAAAAGCTCTGGATTTATTACATGACCCTGGTTCAGGATCTGGAAACATTATCCGATACATAGAACCCAGCATATATATCCACCCACATTAAAAGCATCTATGCCAAGTTCTGATATATAAAGCCTTCAAATGGGTATTCACTTAGACAAACAAAAAGCTTTTGTGCTAAGCTGACAATGAGCTACAACTAATTTAGTTTCTTCTCCAAATTCAACATTAGTAGTATCACCGCCAGTGGTCACATGCATGATCAAGGTATGCAATCCCAACAGGATGCTTAATAATCACCCAGTTAAGCAAAGCTTACAAGTTTCTAAAGGTTATTAAAACTTACATTCCTATACACAATATTGGATAAGTATTATTTGATGTTTCCATCAAGACAATCAGAAGGCTTATATCCTACACTACCAAAATCATTAATTTTTAAATCCAAACTGTTCATGTCCAAGAAAACATTAAGAAAAGGCACAAGTAACATTTCCAGTGCGCTCACAGGAGCTGCCAACCACTCTTGAAAGAAAAACTTCCTTAGGAGAACGATTATCAGTTAGAAACATTACCAGCCAGAGCTAAGTAAATGTAACCAGAGTGAGCAGCAGAGCATTTATCCTTAAAGGCAAACAACACATAATTTCAGCAGCCAGGAGGCAGATTTCAACCATACACCAATTTACACCTAATCCCCAGACTGTTCAACAGCTGCTGCCCTTGCTGAAGCAGTCTCCAGTTCATCCAAACACGCCCCTGGGGGAAGATGACAACCCAGGGAAAAGCAATCAGCCTTACTAGCAATCAACTTTTCCAATAACTGGGGATAAAAAAAGAAGTGAACCATGGATCCATGTCCCTAAAATTAATCAAATAATAGCTCACCAGCAACTCTTTGAATGACTTACCCACCTCTCAAAACAAAAACATAAAAACAAAAAACAAAACCAGAAAAAAAGGAAAAAGAAAGAAAAAGGGGGAAAAGGCCATCCAGATACAAAATGGGCTACAGGGATTTCTTTTAATCACCCATTTGCCAATCTGGGATTCCTCTCTCCTCATCTCTCCTGCCAAGAGAATATGGCACAGAAATGAGAATAATCACCCCTCTTTCCCTCCACCTCCTACTTCATCATTCACTAACAAGTAGTTCACCAATCTTAGACAAGCACAGACTCTCCGTTCATTCCACAATATTTCCTCAGTACCTACTCAATGTCAGGCAGTATTCTCCCACTTTCCCAAGATACTGAGGAACCTTCAGTGGCTTCTCTAAAACTCAAAAACTTGTGTGATTTTCATGTTTAACTTAAAACAATGAAATGGAAAAGTGTCGTAAATTTTCTCTTAACTGCCTTATAAAGAAATATCTTTAAAAACTAAAATTCCCTAAGGATTCTGTTAGACTACACTTAGTACATGGCAAGTATAGGAAGAACATGAGACATTTAAAAGAGATTGATGAGGCCACTGGAACAAAAGAACGTCTATCGTTCAGGCTCAGTCAAACTCACCCTCAGCTACTGAGACAGTCAACCCACATGATGTCATCTCTCCCACAGTAAATCTCAAATTGTTAGAGCTAGTAATAAAGACAGCATATATCCAACTTAGTATGCACATACAGAGAAACTATCTTCATAACATTTGTCCACTACCATGTGGAAAGTTATTTTGATAGTCCTATTTCTGATAAATGTTAGCCATTCAGTCAGAACCAGGCCTCTAATACAAACCTATTACTATTCCATGCCACTTGAAAGACTTCTGTTCATTTCTGTTTCTCTCACAGAGAAACTGTTACTTAATAATAACAACAGCCTTGTCTTATTTTCTGGAGGTCTGAATAATCAAACAAATCACAGGCTCCTTAACAGTAGAGATAACCCTTTTCAATCTTGGAAAACCTATATTAAAATGTGTACTCCATTCAGGACAGGGTGGATGACCTGCCCTATACAATGAAAAGAGAGTCTAATAATTTCCTCAACATCTGAACCTCACAGAGAAGGAAGACCCAAGATTAAGGTCTCCAAGAAATACTCCAAAATTCTGACACTTTTGGTCGCTGTTGCTGGGTGGATTCTTCCTGGGCCAGTCTGACATTGTCTCTATGTAGTGGAAAATCAAATGAATGACTACTTAACCTACTCTAACAGAATATTAAACGGGCCCTCCCTTTACCTAACAGTTGATGAAGTACTGTATTCAATAATGTAAATGTGGAACACTGGAAAATCCTTTATCCCTTTCTTATACATAACTCATGTTTGAAAAGCATGTGAAACAGATGCATTTAAGAATTGAGCAAAAAACTAATTTTCTAAAATGCTTTTTAACTTCTTATTTTTATGAACGTATGTTCTGCCTACACGTAAGTCTGTACACCATATGTGTGTTGGATCCCCTGGGACTGGAGAGCTGTCATGTGGGTGCCGGAAATTGAACCAGGTCCCCTAAAAAAGCAACCACTGCTCTTAACCTCTGGGCCAACTCTTCAGCCCTGCAAGAAGCTGATGAACTTTCATTCCAAGAGCTAAAAGATATCCTTAGTAGAACAAATGTTTAATTTTAAAAGCCAAGGCACACATAATCACTTACCACATGATAAATATGAAAAGCAGGAAATAAATTTTCTTAATTCTTATCTCAAACTCTAGTTTTTCTCAAGTACCTAAAGCACTATTCATTATACAGAATTTTAAATAAACAAATAAATAAAGGAACAGAAAGGTTGAAAGAAAGGAGATATTTTCTTACAAATGTTCTGTTTAAAACCAAGTTTTTTCTTGGGCCTGGAGGAATGATTCAGCAGTTAAGGGCACACTGACTATTCTTCCAGAGGATCCAGGTTCAAATCCCAGCACCTACATGCAGCTCACAACTGTCTATAACTATAACTCCAAGATATGACACTCTCACATGGACATACCTGCAGGCAAAACACCAATGCACATAAAAATAAAAATTAAAAAAGAAAATTTTTTTCTTGCTGGGCAGTGGTGGTGCACACCTTTAATCCCAGCACTTGGGAGGCAGAGACAGGTGGCTCTCAGTGAGTTCAAGGCCAGCCTGATCTATAGAGTGAGTTCCAGGTCAGCCATGAACACAAAAGGAAGCACTGGGTTGAAAAACACTACTCAAGATACAGACATGGTGATGTACTCTATTATGTTGGGGCGGAAGAATCACCATTTGCAGGCAAACATGGTCTATATTTAACTGCAGGCCAGCCTAGGATACACAGCATGATCCTGTCCCCCTAATAAAACAACAAAAACAACCCTACATATATTCAAGTATCCAGTTTTTTATTCTTTCAAAAAAAGGGAATGTTGTAGTTAGTATTATGTATCTGGGCAATCTAACAAATCACTAAAATGGCAATCTTAAATTTCTCCATTTAGAATTTCACCTGTCTTAGTAATTAGTTCTATTATTATAATAAAACACCATCAACAGTGGGTGGTGGTGGCTCACACCTTACTTCCAACACCGGGGTTGGGGGTGAGACAGAGGTGGGCACATCTCTTGAGTTCGAGGTCAAACTATTCTATAGAATGAGTTCCAAAACCACCAGGGCCACACAGAGAAACCATGATTCAGAAAATAACAAAAAACATGAACATAAGCAACTAGGAGAGAAAAGGGTTTCTTTTAGCTTACAATTACAACTCTCAGGTCATTCTATCACTGAGGAACTTCAAGGCACAAACTCAAAGCAGGAACTTGGAGGCAGGAACTGAAGCAGAGGCCAAGGAGTGCTGATGACTGCCTTGCTCAATTCTACTTTTACACAACCTGGGACCACCTGCCCAGAAGTGGCCCACCCCACCTCACCCCTGTGGGCTGGGGTGGGTCACCCACATCAATCATTAATCAAGAAAAGGCAATCTAATAGAATCGTTTTCTCAACTGAGGTTCTTTCCAGGTAACTAGCTTCCATCAAGTTAACAAAACAAAAACATCAACCAGGACCACCTGTTATGACATGATTCCTGTATTCCTGTATGCTTCATAACTTTGCTACTATCTTCCTTGGTTGCCAACATTCCTTCCCACCTAAATAAAAAAGAGCAGCAGCTCCTTTCCCGACTCTCCAGTGTCTTAACCCCACAGAAGGGACAATGGGTCAAGCAAGCTTCAACAGTCTCTCAGAGACCACAGAAACACTGTTGGCACTCAGTTTACAAAAGCTGGGCCTGTGGAGGAAAAATGAAGACTACAGGGAAACTGAGCGTGGTGGTGCACACTTATAACCCTGGCACTTGGGAGGCTGAAACAGGAGGTCATCAAAATAAGCCCAGACAAAATTACAAGCTACTCCTGCTCAACCAACACCATCTGCTGTTTTCATCCCTGAGGTCCTGGAACTGCTGAAATACGATCACACACAAAAAAACCTCTTTCGGTTTTTTAAAAAATTTAAAAAAAAAAACGATTTTGTTTGTTTTATTTTTCCAGACAAGGTTTCTATGAGTATTCTTGGCTGTCTTAGAACTCACTCTATAGACCAGGTTGGTCTCAAACTCAGAGATTCACCTGCCTCTGCCTCCCAAGTGCCATGATTAAAGGCGTCCTCCACCACCGCCTGGCAACAAATCTTATTGACACTCCAGTTCCAATGAGGCTAGACGCATCCTCTGAAAGTCCTATATTACCATATTGCCAAAGTGCTGGTGTAAGGTTGGACCTTTGGGAAGACTATGAAGCTTCATCCTCATCAAGAGGACGAATGTTCCTCAAAAGAGCTAGAGGTAGAGGGAACAAGCTATATGGATGCATGCCTTTCACCATATTAAGACCCAGAAGTTCTTACCAGACCACGAATCTGCTAGTTCCTTGGTCTTAGGCTTCCCAGCCTCTATAACTGTGACAAGTTCCTGTTAATTAACTAATCTGAGGTATTTCATCACAGCAATGAGATCACACACATTGAAGAATTTCCACTTTGTGAAGGAATGAAATTACTGGTGACAGTTTTGTTACAGGTGTCATCACTATTTCTTCTCTTTTTCAAAAAATTTATAAGAGCAAAATTACAACAGTAGTCAAATAAATGAATATAATGGACTATAAAGATATGGCAAAACTGAATTGCTAGGGGTGGTTCATGTCTGTAATCCCAACACTTGACAGGTTGAAACAGAAGGACTGCTTCAAGACTGAGACACACTTAGGCTACACTGTTTCAAGGCACTATATGCAATGGAGGGAGACACATGTCAAAGAAAACCAAAAGATTCTGACCTGCGAATCGGCAGCACACAAGTTGTAAAGACGAGGAGCTGAGATAGGGAGAGGCTGTAAGGTGAAGGAAGACCAAGATCTCAGCTAATAAGGTAAGAAGAGATCCTCCCCCACCCAAAAAAAGAAAAGGCTTACAAATCACGTAAGTCAAAGTGATCTGGGTGGGACAAAGGGGAACACTGTTATATAGCCAGTGAAAACTTAGGTCCCTATTATGATCGTTTGGTAGGAATGCTTTCCTGTGACTTTCCTCCCATTCATGATGGAGATGGTCTATCCATACTTAAGGGAGCAACTGAATCAATTTCAGATGCTGCTCCATATCTGGAGGGAAAGTCAGAGCTATCCAGTTTTCAAGGTAAATGTCTTGTCCCCCATCACTCAACTCATCAAAATGCTTGAAGTTCAATAGCAGACGCACATCATGCATCCAAGAGACGTCTTAATAGAGCAAGGACTGCATCATAATAAAATGAACAGTTTAAAGAGCTGAGACTGGTAAGCTAGGCTTTCTTTCTCACTAACCTGACCACAACCATAGTTGGGATCTAAGTATAATTTAGGATAAAAGCTCAG
>LOEQ01014721.1:1725-17273 GCA_001685075.1 Bramus lutescens
AGGGAGGAGGTGCCTGAATGCAAGCTGGGATGGGGTTGGAAGCTAGGGGCAGTATCTGGGGTAGCAACCCCTGCAGAATGAGCAGGAAGTTTAGGGGCTTGGGGGATGTCTGTGTTCCGTTTCCATGGGTCAGGAATACACTCACCCCTGCAATAGATTTTCTGGTACAGGATTAGGGCCCCTTATTGGCCAGGGGACCTCACAGACCTCTTTTTTTAGGTCAGATAGTAATTGTCTGATTTCTTTTTATCATTTTCTTTCTATTTTTTTATTTATTTATTTAATTTTTTTAAAATAAAACAACTATCTTATTGTTGTACATACCAATTTAAGTTCCCACTCCCTTCCCTCCTCCCATTCCCTCTGCATACCCCACCCACCCTATCCACTCTTCTCAGAGGGCAAGGCACATTGCTTTGGGGAAGATCCAAGGTTCTCACTACTAAATCTAGGCTGAGCAAGGTATTCATCCAAAGAGAACAGGCTCCCAAAAAACCAGTACTACAAGCAGTGGGGATAAATCCTGGTGCCACTGCCAGTGGCCCCTCAGTCTGCCCCAGACATACAATTGTCAACCACATTCAGAGGGACTATTTTGGTCCTATGCTTGTTCCTTCCCAGTCTGGATGCTGTTGGTGAGCTCCCATTATCTCAGGTAGACTGTTTCAGTGGGTGACCCATCATGGTTTTAGCCTCTTTGCTCATATTCTCATTCCTCCCACTCTTCAGATGGACTTTGGGAACTCAATCTAGTGCTCTGATATGGGTTTATGCTTCTGTCTCCATCAGTTGCTGGATTAATGTTTTATGGTAATATTTAAGATAGTCATCAGTCTGACTACAGGGCAAGGCCATACCAGGAACCATCTCTATTGTTTAGGGACTTAGCTGAGGTCATGCTTGTGGATTCCTGGGAATTTCTCTAGTGCTAGGTTTCTTGCTAACCCCACATTGGCTCCCTCAATCAAGATATCTCTTTCCTTGCTCTCATCTCTGTTCTTACTTCATCTCAACACTCCTGTTTCTTCAAGTTCTCCTCACCCCTCCCACTTTCCCATCCTCTTCCCCTTCTACCCTCCATTCTCCCCATCCCTGTATTCCCAATTTTGTCATGTGATCTTGTCTACATTGACTTTCCAGCTGGATCTATACATGTCTTTCTTAGGGTTCACCTTGTTACTTAGCTTCTCTAAGATCATGAACTATAGGCTCAATATTCTTTGTTTATGGCTAGTATCCACTTATGAGTGAGTGAGTACATACCATATTCATCTTTTTGGGTCTGAGTTACCTCACTCAGGACAGTGTTCTCTAGTTCCATCCATTTGCATGCAAAATTCAAGATGTCATTGTTTTTACAGCTGAGTAATACTCTAATGTGTAAATGTTTTACATTTTATTTATTTATTTTTTTTGGTTGAGGATCATCTAGGTTGTTTCTAGGTCCTGGCTATTACAAATAATGCTGCTATGAACATAATCAAACAAATGTCTTTGCAGTATGATTGAGAATCTTTTGGGTATTTGTCCAAGAGTGGTATTGATAGAACCTGAGGTAGGTTGATTCCCAATTTTCTGAAAAACCACCATACTGATTTCCAAAGTAGTTGTACAAGTTTAGTTTGCATTCCCACCAGTAATGCAGGAGTGTTCCCCTTAAGCTATCTTTGGTGTTTTTGATCTTAGCCTTTCTGATAGGTGTAACGGACCTCCTTTTAATTTCCTCTTTAAAGGTCTCCATAATCTTCATAAAGTTACATTTAAAGTCTACTTCTTCTGGGATATGATGGTCAAGTTTTCCTGTTGTGTGACCACTGGGTTCTGGTGTTACCGTGTTGTTTTTTATGTTGTTGGATGAATTCTTGTATTGGTGCCTACCCATCTCTTCTTTCAAATGAGGCCAGTAGTGTCTTTGTGTCTTGGTCCAATCCTTACAGTGGCTGTGTGAGTCTTTGGGGATTGTTCTTGGTCTGTTCTGTACTGTTAATATCTGTGTCTTAGGGAGCCACTGACATTTCTCTAAGCTTTCTCTTTTGGTCTCTCATGGTCCTCTCTTGATCCCCTCAATATTGTAGCAAACTCTTGGTTCTCTCAGTAATGCAACAATCTGTGTTTCAGAGTTCTACTGAGGTTGCAGGAGGATAGACAAGATTGGGGGTAGGATGGGGCTACTAGCTTGCAAAGTCTTGTGGATGGGGGTGGGTATTGGGACAGCCAACCTGCAGGAAACTCTCCTGCTGCCTGTCTAGAGAAGCCAAAGCAGTTGGAGGAGGGGTCTGGGGTTTTGTCCCACCATGAAGGTCCTAGATGGTTGGGTGTCCTGCTCTGTGGCTGCTCATTCACCTCTTGGTCCTCCCAGTATTGTACCAAACTGTTTCAGAGTTCCAATGAGGTTGCAGGAGGATAGGTGAGCTGTCTTAGCATTTTAAAACTTATCTTCAAATAATTGTTAAAATTCATACCTGCAAAGGTGTATTTTGATAACATGCACACCCTACTTGTGCCTCCAACTCTGCTCAAGACTCCTGGACTGCCATCTCCCTCTGAACTTAATGGTTTCTTTTATTGCTAATTTTGCTATATTGTTATTATTATCATTATTAAATAACATCCAAATTTAATTATTGTAGAACATATGTACATGGATGTAGGACAATCTGTCACTGCCACTGTGGCATGGGCAACCTAACGTGGACATATTCCTAAACAAAAATGACTCTTCCTAGCTCAGCAACCAATAACTGCCAACAATTACTCTTCCAGAGGTGGATTCTTGAGAGTATTCTCCCCTGACTTTGATGTAATAGTTTTATTGGCTTGATCTTGTGAAGGTTTTGTGCAGTCAACCACAGATGCTGTGAGTTGAAGTGTTCAGTAACAATTCCATGTCCACAAAGCAGAATTTCACAACTCTTCTCTCCATGCCTTAGCTCTTACTTTCTTTGTAACTCCTTTATCATAATGTTCCATGAACCTTTGATGGAATGGGTGTTCATATAGGTATCCCGCTGAGAGTTGAATATTCACAATTACTTATTTTCAGTACTTGAATCAACTCTTAGTCTCTGTACTAATTGTTACGTGGTGCAGAAAGAAACTTCTCTGACTAAGGTTAAGAGGAACAAAATCTGTGTATAAGTATAATCACATATAATTAGAACAATATTTGTCAACATGACCATTAATGAAACATTATGTTCTCTTCTGGGGCCTATGAAATTTGCAATCATGCAATTTGACCAGGTTTATCATAACAAGTGTTATATATCTTCTATATAGAAGCTTCAAATTCAATCAGAAAATTCCTGGTAACTGCTGTAACTGTTCTGTCACTATTGAGCCAGTTACCACAACTTGTATATTGTGTAGGTATTGTAGCAGGCAAAATCTAATGAAAGACAAGATAACTGATGTTTCTATACAGCACTATCAACTACTATGAATGCTAATTATCAGGAAGATCACTAGTCTGTTTGAAATTTATTTATTGAGATCTCATGACAAAGGAGAGTGATATTTTCAGCAATAAGGTCTTACTACTAATCATGGTTGGCACTAAGAGCAGCTATAATCAAATTAAATGTTTAGTAGACCTTTTGAATTTACTGACCAATAACTAGTAGGAAGGTATCTTGTTCTACTCACTCAGATTTTCATTTAATAACCTTTGCGTTTTGAAACCAACATTGTCCACCTTTACAAAGTAGCTCTATTCAGGACACCATTTTATACTGTGCTTATTAAATTAGCTTATATGCCAGTGGATTTTCGTAAGGCTTCCTCATTCTTCCTTAGTTTTTAAGACATCCCTTACTCCCTTCTCACGCCTATGTCCCTAATGCCATTATCATTTAAACCATTAACCTCAAATACATTTTTATCCTGCTTTTTTATGTCACCAGTGTTCTATAGTTACCTCTAACTAAAGATTTACTTGGCTTTCAACATCATAGATTTTTAAAAGACTTTTTCATACATATTTTCTTTTGTTAAGCCTTCCCACTCTTGTTCTCCCTGACTTATCTTTTTATCAGGTCACATAAAGACAGTTTCTAATATGCTATCTTTTTCAGAAGCATACAGCCCATAAATGTCTTCATCCTCTTAACATAGCCCCTAATTCCATCTATACAAGTATTATCTGCACAAATTTTATCTTATTTATTGAAGCTGATGAGCAGGAAAGGAACTCACATTAGATGCCTCAATAAAACTTATTCAAACTAGATGGCAGAAGATAAATTCAACAAAGTCAGTGGGCTTTCTCTGTCAGATCAAATGTTCAAAAGAATAAGAGACCATCTTCTAAATGTCAATGAACTTTGTTACTATCTGCCTATTTAAAAGGGTCACACATCTAGAATTCACTGCAGAGTTGCAGTTTCTTCTGACAAACAAAGCAAGAAAGACTTTTCAGGAAGTTAATACTTTATTACAAATTTCCTGTTATTTGCCTTTGAGCTACAGCACAACCAAGAATAAAAAAGTCATCCTGGAACCTAGGGATGTTGCTTGATGTTTGTCACTTAATAAAATAGATCCACAGAGTAAATCAGTTTTGGAGAAAATCAGTGCTATCCTCCACACTTACTCAACTTCATTTCAGGGAATATTTTCTGACTTTCAACTAGGCCCTGGAGAAGAAGACTCTGATGACCACAGAATCCAAGAGTACCACTGCAAACTGAGTAATGCCTGGCTCACTCTGCTATAGATTGTATGTATCCTGCAAAAGTATGTCATCAGAAGTGGTGTCTAAAACCAGTTTAAGTAGGTTCCAAAATTATAATATGTATGAATAGGGTACTCAGATTATTTTTATTCAGGTTGCTTTTAAATTATCTCCTTTACCTCAGTCTATGTCTTTAGGATCTTGCAATTTTCTTCACAACCATTTTCCAATGGAGAAAAATATAACTGTTAGTCTGGTTCAGAATGTTCATAATACTCTGCTTTTTCCTAAATGTTCATCTATGTGGCATTAAACTCTATCTCATGGATGGCCTGAAGGAGTGAGACAAGAAAGAATTACTAGTGTTTGGCTGCCTCCTTTATTTGGAATGAGTAATGATCCAAAATGATGTTATTCGTTAATGGAATATAGATATGTAGAATATAGATATGGTGATTGTATACAAGTCATACTATATGGGTAGACTTATATTAGTGCTTGTTGTGAAAGATCTTCAAAGGATGCACAAGAATAATCAATATTAGTTTTGAAATCAGGCAGAATGACAGACTCTAAGACCATGTCACTTTATTTCTTCAGCAAACATAGCTTTTGTTCCAAGATCACATGACAGGACCCAGGCATGAGTAAGGATCAGGTTAATGCACTGGCTCAGTAACATGGGATTCCTTTCACTAAGTGTGGCAAGGATAATGATTCTGTGTGGTGATCAGAAGAAACCCTCACAAAACCCTAATTATGTATCACTCCACGAAAGACACAGATAGATACCTGGTTAATTACACGGAACTTCTTCCATAATGCAAAGCATAGATCTTTCCCTAATAGAGGTGAGACTTATTCTATTTATAGATTTCTTTTCTTCCTTGCTTGTGACACCTCATTAAACACCAAGATACATGAACTCACTAACTGCCCTAATAACTGACAGGAAAGTCCTTTTATAGCTGTGGTTTTGTGGGAGCATGTTCCTGCTGAAAGGATTACATAGGAGCAAGGAAAACCTCTCATCTGTATTTGAGCAAGAAACTCTAATTAAATTCAGAGCATTGCACACAAAACAGAGGGTCTCAGGGTAGGAGAATGACATATTGGAAACAAGTCTTTCAGTGGGAGAGGGAAACAGACAACAGAGAAGAATGTGTTAAAATGATTAAATTCATTATATGAATAATATTTTGGAGAATGATATTTCAAAGCCAATTAGAGATTATTTCTATTTAAAACCTTGAGGCCTAAAGCCAGGTATGGTGGCTCACATATATAACCCCAGCATTCGGGAGGCAAAGGCATATGGATCCCTGAATTTAAGGTGAACCTGGTCTACAGAGAAACTCCCAGGACAGCCAGGGTTACACAGAGAAACCCCATCTTGAAAAACCAAACCAATAAAAATTTTAAACAATGAGCATTGTATAATATTATTGAGGATTATAACAGTGAATCAAAGTTGTAATTCTTGTTAAAATATAAATGCCACTAATAGATTTTCTCATTGTTAGAAAATGACCCATCAATATATTAGCTCTGAAAAGAGAAGTAAGGAACCTTGGAAAAACATTAAGACAGCATTCACCCAGTTTTTGGTTGGTGAGAAGACACAGAGAGCTGACTAGGAATAGTCATAACTCTTAAGAACACTTCAGTTCCTGCCAGTTGGCAATCAGATCACTGGCCGCAATATCAGTAATCAGCATCATTGCCTTCTCATCCAGCTGTGTGAAGTTCTACATAAAAATGCTGGATGTGTCATTAACAGCTGCAGCAGACCTTTCCTAAAGTCGCCATCACAGAGTGAGAAAGGCTCCTAGAACCCAAGAGAAGGAGGCAGGCAATGTCAAGTTAAAATTACTTGAAATAAGTTACATTTACAAGTAAATGTAAACCAATGAGAACATTTTACTTAACCCATAAAGAGCCTGACTCTTTGTGGTTCTGGGTCTCTGATTCCTGTATTTATGAAAGTAATGGAGAGAGAATAAAGTGTATGGGAAGCTGTAAATTCACTATGTCCTAGCCATTTATCACACAGTCTCAGTATGATGTGACTTTGAGTGAATCATTTGTCTTGTTTATCTATGATCATCTTACCTGAAAGAGTTTCAAACACCTACACTTAGTTGACTAAAACTGACCAAGTCAATCAGCAAATAACAATAACAAAAATCACATTCAAGTGTACTTTCAGGACACCACCTCAAGGTAAAAAAACTACAGTAGCTGCAACCACAACAAATTGTCTGTGATCTTGAAAATGTCATTTAGTTTATGGAGACTAATTCTCACATTGCTTGAATAAAGAAGTGGACAACTAAGTAGTAAACATTTATTTGGACTTTGGTATTTACTAGGTATTGGAGCCAAGATCTCTGACTGTATTGTGTAATTTAAATCCTATCATGGAAATCTGGAAAGGTCATCATTCCTGTTTTAGAGAAAAAGTTATTTACATGAAGAGAAACAATAAAATAATTTACCAAGATCAAATACAGATACATGGCAAAGCTAAGGTTGAAGCTTAGAAGAGTCCATCACAGTGTAGAAACTCCTGGCACTCTGCTTCCCTCCTCTCTGACTTCCTCAGAGTTCCCCTCAGCTCTCACACTAAATTTACGTGAAAAGGAGACAGTCCAAAGACCTGAATTTTGTTTTGTCCCTTGGAGTCAAGTTATTATCTTGTCCATTATAAATTTTTCATCTTCTTCCTCCACATATTTCAAGTTCTATTTGTGGATTCCCTGTCCTCTTTTGCTCCCAAACATTCAACACTGCTTTTAATCTTGGTACATGTGTTTCAACTTCATGGTATTGGCTATCTCTCCTGAAATCTGTAGTGATACAATAGTGCCACAGATCAGTTCACAGCTTTATGTAGAAATTTCATGTTTGGCAGGTTTTAATCTAGAAAAGCCTGGAGGACATTTGTCATCTGCCAAGTGACGCCCTTATAGCATCCTTCCTTCCACATTCACAAGTGACATGCTGTGGTCTTCCACACCCACACTGCTGGGTGTACGATTCCAATGAGGTGTACATTCTACTTTGCTGAAGGCTAGTGCTAATCTTCAGACTGCAGTAATGGTTTTTGAGTGTAATTTTTTCTGTCTGTTACTTAATTTATTTTTAAATATTTGCTTTCACCCTGCATTCACATCCCAAACATTTTGCCATGAGAACATCTGTAACTCATTTATCTGAATGAGCTTCAAGCAAAACTGAGCCATGCAAAGGGAATTACTTATCTGTCATGTTAAGAATGAAGGCTCTGGGAGCGCAAACTTGTACAGCCACTTTGGAAATCAATATGATGGTTTCTCAGAAAACTAGGAAAATTTCCTCAAGACACAGCTATACCACTCATGGGCATATATATACCCAAAGGATGTTCATTCATACCACAAGGACACTTGCCCAACTATGTTTATAGCAGGATTATTTGTAATACCTAGAATCTAAAAACAAGGGAGATACCACTCAATCAAAGAATGGAGAAAGAAAATGTAGTACATTTTACACAGTGGAGTACTACTCAGTTATTAAAAACAATGACATCAGGAAATTTGCAGGCAATTGGATGGAACAAGTAAAAAATCATCCTGAGTGAGGTAACCTTGACCCAGAAAGACAAACATGGTATGTACTCATTTTTAAGGGTATTAACTGTAAAGTAAAGGATAGCCATGGTACAATGCACAGACATTGAGAGCCTAGGTAACAAGGAAGGCCTACGGAGGGGAGGATACATGGATCTTCTTGGAGAGGGGAAATAAAAGCGTTCTTGTGGGCGTACTGTGGTCAGGGCTGGTTGGAAATATGGGGGATCAGGTGGGGGCAAGGAATGAGGGAAAAAGATGACTGGAAATGGGCGTTGGAAGCTTTTCAGAGTCAGGTAGAAAACTGGTACAAGGGAAACTCCCAGGCATCTACAAGGATGACCCTAGCTAAGACTCCTTGCTAGGGCATGCACAGTATGAACAGGCCAGCTCCAGTGACTAGGAACCAATTCCAGTGGAGAGAGTGAAACACCTACCTGGGCACATAAGTTTTGAGCTAGTCTGTCCTACCTTTGGGATGTACTAGAGTAAATGTGGTACAGAGATTGTGGGAGTGACTAACTAATGACTGATTCAGCCTCAGATCCATGCCATGGGAGTTAGCCCACCTCAGATTCTGCCTGGAGGACCAGCACCCAGAGCCTGGATGGCTCAGAGACCTAGGATAGAACCAAATGCTGGGGGAGAAAAAATGTCAGTGTAATGAAGCCTAACAATATTCTGCTATCCTCATAGATTGGTATCTTCCCCAATTGTGGCCATAGAAACTTCATAAAATTTCTTGGATTAACTCTAATCAAACAAGTAGAAGGCCTGCATGACAAAAATCTTTATATATTTAAAGAAAGAAATTGAAGAAGACACCATAAAATGGAAATATCTCCCATGTTTTTGGGTAGTTAGAATTAATGTAGTAAAAATGCCAATCTTACCAAAAGCAATCTATAGATTCAATGCAATCGCCATCAAAATCCCAGAAAAAATTTTCACAGACTTTAAAATAACAATACTCAAGTTCATATGGAAAAGCAAAAAACTTAGGATAGCCAAAACAATCCTGTACAAATAAAGGAATTTCTAGAGGTATCACAATCCCTGACTTCAAACTCTACTACAGTGTTACAGTACTGAAAACAGCCTGTTTGTGCATAAAAACATATAGGATGACCAATGGAATTGAATCAAAGACCCTGATATCAATTCACACACATACAAACACCTTGGTTTGACAAAGAAGAATAAAATATAAATATAAAATGGTGCTGACATACTGTGTATCAACATGTAGAAGAATGAAAATATAGCCATATCTATCATCATGCACAATACTCAAGTCCAAATGGATAAAAGACCTCAATATAAATCTGACCATACTGAACCTGATAGAAGAGAAAATGGGAAGTAACCTTCAATGCATAGGCACAGGAGACCACTTCTTAAATATAACCCCATTAACACAGACATTGAAAACAACACTTGAGAAATAGGACCTCCTGAAATTGAGAAGCTTCTGTAAAGCAAAAGACCTGGTCAACAAGACAAAATGGCAGCCTACAGACTGTGTAAAGATCTTCACCAACACCACATCAGACAGAGGGCTGATCTCCAAAATATACAAAGAACTCAAGAAATCAAAAGAACAGATAATCCAATAAAAATGGGGTACAGACCTAAATAGACAACTATCAACAGAGGAATCTAAAATGGCCGAAAGTCACTTAAGGAAATACTTAAGATCCTTAGCCATCAGAGAACTGCAAAACAAAACAACTTTGAGATTTCATTTTATACCTGTAAAAAAATGCAAGATCAGAAACACTGCTGACAGCTTATGCTGGGGAGATGTGGAGCAAAGGGAACAGTCCAGCATTGCTGGTGGGAGTACAAACTGGTACAGCCCCTTTGGAAATCAGTATGGCAATTTCTCAGAAAATTATCAAACAACCTAACTCAGGACCCACCAATACCACTTTGGGGTATATACCCAAAGGATGCTCAATCATACCTTAAGGATATGTGCTCAGCTATGTTATAGCAAGCATTGTTTGTCATAGTCAGAACTTGGAAACAACTTAAATGACCCTCGAGCAAAGACTAGATAGAGAAGATGTGGTACAATTACATATGGAGTACTACACAGTAGAAAAAATTTGACATCTTGAAATTTGCATGCAAATGGATTGATCTAGAAAACGTATTGAGTGAGGTAACCCAGACCCAGAAAGACAAATATCATATGTACTCACTCATAACTGACTTTCAGATATAAAGCAAAGTAAAACCAGCATACAATTCATAATCCCAGAGAACCTAGACAACAAAGAGGACCCCAAGAGAGACATACATGGATCTAATCTATGTGGGAAATAGAAAAAGATAAGATCTCTGGAGGAAATTGGAAGTGTGAGGATCATGAGTGAGGGTAAAACAGGAGGGGAGTGGAGAAAACTATTCAGCTCAAACAAAACAATAAAAAAGAAGAAAAATATTTTTTTTCCAAGACACAGTTTCTCTGTGTATCCCTAGCTGTCTTGGACCTCTCTCTGTAGACTGAGCTCTTCTCAAACTTAGAGATACACCTAACTCTGCCTCTTCGTTGTTGGTATTAAAGGTGTGTGTCACCTCTGTGTGGCTCTTAATGTTTCTTCATGCATGGAAGTGGTATGCATCTTTCCAGTCTAACGATAAGTGCATCATCTAATATGGTTTTTCAGTTGTTTGTACAGGGGATTATTACTTATTTACCCTTATTCCATGTTGATTAGAAACTGAAGGAATGGTCCTTGAAATTTGTGGATGCCATGGAAGTGCCAATCATTTTGTCTGCTTTCTTATATAGGCTGTTACATAGAGTAATACATGCCGGTGACATATACTCTGTGAAAATAGTCAATCCTTAAGAAGACCAGGAAAAGGAGAGGTAGAAAGCAATGAGAAGTCACAGTTGGATAAGACTTACTTGATTTTCTCTCAGTTTTTGTAAGTGAAAGCACATCAACCTTCTGTGAAAATATAGAGTAAGAGTCATATAAAAGCAGTCATTAAAACTATGATGCAGAAGGAGAAGAATGCTTAATGCCTCTAGTAGTCACATCTGTGAAAATTAGACCATCCAGTCCATGAAGAAAAACCTTTGAAAGTCTGGCATCAAAATTTTGTAAGGGACATGAGACAATGTAGATTTTTCTGAGCTTCTAAATAAAGTTCAAATTGATACAAGTACCTTGAATTATTTAAAATGTCTAGTGTTGATGAAGATATGTATGATATATGTTATGCGCATTCCATTGCTGAGCATTTGCCCTAATGAATGTCTTAAACTGCAACTTAGAACTGCTTGAGGATGTTAATAGCAACATTCTTTGTAGAAACCAAGAAAAGGAAACATGAGAGAGACAGATAGGTAAATGAAATGTCCTAGCTTGACTCAACATGAAACTGGGTGTTAGTCTCATAAAATCATTATAGACTGAAAATTCTGGATGTTGACAATCCATAAATAACACCTAATTTACCTAGCATTACAGGTTAAGCCATAACGATAACACTATTAAGAAATGTCTATTCTCCTTTGTGATCGAGTAGCTGGGGAGATGACTGCGAATCATAAGGTAGCACCTTGCAGTCAGGGAGTGGCTGACTTTGCCAGTCAGGGAGAAAATAAAAGTTTAAACTTCAAGATATGATTGTCTGTCAAGTTTACACTACGGTAAAAATGGCAAATTGAAATAGACTACTGGGAGTTAGAGACTGAGAAAGTATTCAGTTTTGCCTCTTACAACAAAATACTTCATAGAAGTGAAAAGGAATGTGAATAGCATTCATCGAACATGGATTTCTGTCTCAACTCAAGTTAGTGTATGTACCCTCTCAATATGGAATTCCAGGTTGTAGTGTCTCTTTGCTAGAGTTAGACAGAGTGACTGTGGAGACTGGGATGAGAATGTTTGCAGAGAATCAAAATGATTGAATTGGGAAACTGTGAGGCCACTCTGCTGTCAGATACTAAATATGCAGGTTGTTCTCAAGCAGGATTCTGATTTCCTTCTCATGCTCTGTCTCTGTTAATGACTGGCCCCCACAGGAGATGTGCTCCCATTGTTCTTGTTCCAAACTAAGGTTCGGGGAGATTAACTTTTCCTCTTCACCTCATCAATGTGTTGGCTCCACCCCTCACCTTTGTTCAGATTGTGCTGGAAATAATAGATCCGTCTTTTAAGTATCATATTTATCCCTAGGTTCTCTCTACAAAAGTCATTTTATCCTCAGTGTTCTCACCAAGCTTTTCTTCGGGCTCCAGCAACCAGCCATATTGAATGACTGAATGGAGTGGCAAGTGACAGGGCACTAAACTGTCTCCTTCATCTGTCTGTGACTGTATGACAATGTAATTAGAGGTCAGGCTGAAAATAAACCATTCGCTCTCTTAAAATATTAGAAATAGAGTTTACATCCTACCAAGTCTCAGGAGGAATTATTAATTTTATGGTATTAATATTATTCACGATACTGGCTCTCTTATGAGAGTGCTGATGTTATCTCCATATTATTTTTTTTTTGCTATGTGCTCTCAGCTGTGCCCATCACCAATTCACACTGAAGCAAACTTCCTCACTGTCCAGCTATGCACAATTATACAAGCCAGATCTTTATCTAATGGTTGAACCCTATCACTTTTACCCATCTTTTATAACCACTAGAGAGCTAGACTTAATGTCAAACATATGTATCTGTTTCACCCATAGTGCTATGTTCCATTCAGATCTTCCCACTGAAAATAGATTTTATTAAACAAAGCAAAAATAAATAAATAAAACTTCGGAAAGTACAAATAGCCTTCCAAAACAACTCTAAATTTACACAGCAAGGCTTTATTCTGCCTACACACTAAGGTTAAATCTGATTTTTTCATTACTCACTGATATTGGTGTTGTTAAAGAAATAAGCCAAAACATTTTTTAGAAGGAACACCCACTGGCATTAGCAAAGCTGAATTTACCCTTGAATTTCAAATCAAACAAGTGAAAATAATAATCCAGATGAACTGGCAAATAAAATTAGACAGTATGTCTGTTTTTAGCATTGATGTCTCCCAATAATTCCTATCAGCTTCATAATTTATATCACAACTGTGCTAAAACAAAAACCATACTTCTGAAAAACAACCTCATATGTGTGTGCAAAATAGATTTTTGAAGGGTAGACATTTTATGTAAGCTTCCTGGCACACTACCTGATTCTGGGTTATATGGAATATTTTATCGTGAAAAGCCCTCACATTTTTAATAGTCCATGATTATAAATATAGCCTTGCTAATGCAGAGGGCATTCAGAATCTGGCTCATCTTACTACATCTAGAGTAGCGTGACACAACCACTTCCTATTCCATGCTGAGGACACCACAGTGTAGGGAGGGAGATGTAAGCATGAGAAGATTTAGAAGTTTCTCACACGGTACAAACTCACAATGATGTTTAGTACTGTTGATTCCATAACTCAGATCATACAATAGTTTCCGGCTCCTCCTACCTTCCCCTTCACTCCCCCCCACCCTCCTCATGCACTCCTCAGAGAGGATAAGGCCCCCCATGGAGAGTCAACAAAGTCTGGCAAAAACACTTTGAGGCATAACAAGGCCCTCCCCCTGTATCTAGGCTGAGCAAGGTATCCCTCCAAAGAGAATGGGCTCTAAAAAGTCACTTCAAGCACTAGAAATAAATCCTAGTCCCACTGCCAGTGGATCCACACCCCAGCCACACAACTGTAACCCACATACAGAGGGCCTAGTCAGGTCCTTTGCAGGTACTGCCCCCTCCCCAACGATCAGTTCAGAGTTAGTGAGCATTCACTAGCTCAAGTCAGCAGTTTCTGTGGATATTCACATCATGGTCTTGACCCCTTTGCTCATATTATGGCTCTTCCCTCTCTTCAACTGGACTCTGGGAGCATGGCCCAGTGCTAACTGTGGATCTCTGCATCTGCTTCCATCAGTTGCTGGATGAAGGCTCTATGATGACAATTAAGATAGTCATCAATTTGATTACAAAGGAAGAACAGTTCAGGTTCCCTCTCCACTATTGCTTAGGGATTTAGCTGGAGTCATCCATGTGGATTCCTAGGAATTTCCCAAGTGACACTTTTCTAGCTAATCCCATAAAGGCTCCCTCAATCATGCTATCCCTTTCCTTGCTCTCCCACTCTACCCTCACATCTCATCCATTCCATTCCCGCCTGTTCTTCTTCCCTCCCTTCTCCCTCCTTTTGCCCTTTCTTCTCCCCCGACCCATGCTCCAAATTTTCTCAGGAGATCTTGTCTATTTCCTCTTTGGTGGTGATCTATGTCTCTTTTAAAGCTTCTTTGTTTCCTAGCTTCTCTGGGGTCATGGACTATAAGCTGCTATTTTTTGTTGCTTTACATTTAATATCCACTTATGAGTGAGTACACACCATGTTTGTCTTTTATGTTCTAGGTTAACTGACTCGGGATAGTTTTTTTCTAGTTCCATCCATTTACATACAAATTTCAAGATGTCATTGTTTTTTACTGCTGAATAGAAACTCCATCATGTAAATACACCACATTTTTTTAAATCCATTTTTTAGGTTGAGGGACATCTAGTCTGTCTCTGGGCTTTGGCAATTATGAATAATGCTGCAATGAACATAGTTGGGCAACTGTACTTGTGGTATGAGTGTACAATCTTTGGGTATATGCCCAGGAGTGGTATTGCTTGATCTTGAGGTAGGTTGATTCTCAGTTTTCTGAGAAAGCACCATATTGATTTCCCAAGTGGGTGTACAAGTTTGCACTCCCACCAGCAGTGGAGGAGTGTTTTCTTAATCTGCATCCTCTTCAGCATAAGCTATTACAGGTGTTTTTGATTTTAGCCATTCTGACAGGTGTAAGATGGTATCTCAAAGTTGTTTTGATTTGTATTTTCCTGATGGCTAAGGATGTTGAGAAATTCCTTAAGTGTCTTTCGGCCATTTGAGATTTTTCTGCTGAGAATTCCCTGTTTATATCTGTACACCCTTTTTAAAATTGTATTATTTGGTATTTTGATGTCTAGTTTCTTCAATTATTTATATATTTTGGAGATTAGTTTTGATTTCAGCACAGAGTTCTACCAGAACTTCAAAGAAGAGCCAATACCTATACTCCTCAAACTGTTCCACACAAATGAAACAGAAGGAACATGGTCACACTCTTTTTACAAATCAACAAATAAAAACACAGAAAACAATTGAAAGAATCAATGAAACAAAGTGCTGGTTCTTGGAGAAAGTCAACAAGATTGAC